>WFKR01000007.1:33151280-33348780 GCA_025331145.1 Rosa persica | reverse complement strand
AACCGGAGAAAGATCACGCTGCCGTCCCGTTGGAATGAGCATTCATGAGCGACACGACTTCAGACTGTGGTGTGGCCGCCGGAGAGAGATCTGTGCGGTTGGACACAGTTTTCAAGGGAGCGACCTTATCGGCGCCGCCGCTTGCGACGGGAGCACTGGCCTGAAGATGAGAACTGTAGGGAACAACAGAGCTGAGACTGACGATTCCTCCGAGGCAGTGGAAGGCGACGCGGCGAGAGTAGAAAAGGCCGGGCAAAACGACGTCGACGCCGGAGAAGGCGAGGGGGTCGGTGGAGAGGCGGAGAGCTCTGTAGGGGAGGATGGAGCCGGAGGAGATAGATCGGAGGTCGGAGACAGAGAAGCGGAGAGGGACGACGTGGACGCGGAGGGTGTCGATGTAATACGACGCCGTTTGGATCATGTCGAGCGCGAAGAGGGAGGCGTCGGTGGGAGCGAAGACGGTGAAGGAGGCGTTGAGCGGGAGCGTGAGGAGCTCGTACTGGAGGTCAGAGGTGGCCATGGCGTTGCAGATCAGATTATAGCCGTGGTTACGGAGCACGCGCTGCATCCACTCGTACTCGCGGGTTGAGATCGACGCCGTGCCCGTCGGGAAAGTGAAAACGACGGCGAGGAGGAGGAGTAGCGGAACGAGCGAGAGTGTTCGGACGGTGAAGGCCGCCATTGAAGAAGCTTCAGAGAGAGAGAGAGAGAGAGAGAGAGAGAGAGAGAGTAGGTATCAAGAATGGAGAGGTTTTGGCGCGCTTTTGGTTCTTGGGAAGGGTCGAAGGGAGGTGTAACAAACCCGTCGCTTTGGCTCTTGATAGTTATACTACCCGTTTGCGTCGACTTCATTTGACGGAAATACCCTTTCTTGATAAATCCATTCGACTTTAGGAGGAGGATAGTAATGTCATTTCGTTTCTTTGGGTTTGTTACGGGTTTACCGATTTCTTGCCAACTTGCCACTTTGCTCAACTGATTTGGATCATCATGCAGAAGTTCTGCTCAACTTGCAGCAGAACCCGTTTTTATTCTACGTTTTACTTCCTTTCAAAGAGTAAAATACGACCAAGTAAATTTTTATTTTTACGTGTGAAACTAGAGGCCTAAGTGGCACACCTTACTAAAATTTATTAAAGAAGAAAAAGAGAAATACAAAGAGAGAGATGAAGCTTAAACAATAAAAAAAAAACCTCTCATATGAGTGAAAAATATGGTAAAAAAGAAAAAAAACAACCTACTGAAAAAGAAACTTTGGGAACTTAAGCAGTCACTTTTACAAGAAGCGAGATAATTTATAGTTCTATGAATTGATATGTTTCCACAAATAATTAAAATTCAATTTCATATTTTTTAGATTTGAAAATGAATCTGGTAGCTTTATTAGATAACATGTTTTTTTTTTCAAATGAAAACATAAATAACACATTCAGTACAATTATAAGCAAAATATAATAAACAAGGTGAAAACAAACAAAGAGGCAACCTCCAAAACTAGGTTTCTCTCTCTCTTCCTTTGAGAGAAACCCTAACTCGGTGGCGGCCAAAGTACAAATCTCTCATCCAGCGGCGGCCCTGGCATTTCAGTTGGCCTTGGCCTCGCCGACATCACGTGGTTCTTCTGCCGGACGGGGACTGAATGGGTCTGTTCAAGTAGTCATTTGTGAATGGGTTGCTCAAGTTTTCTGGTAGGTGAATTTGGTTTCGAGTTTCTAGCAGGAGATCTTTGGGAGGTGGCCGATCTCGTGTTGATGGAGCTTAGATAGATGGCGCGATTCGAATTCAGTGGCGGCGTGGTTCGTCAGGTTCGGTCAAGGACGGTGAAATCCAGACAGGTTCGTGGTGATGCAGCTTGTGGCAGTGTGGTTCGTCGTGTTTTCTTGTGGCGGCGTGGTTCGTCGGGTTCTGTTATGGTGGACTCGGGGCGGCGGGGACATGGTGGAGCAGGCACAGGGGTGGAGCTGCACTGGAAGTTGGGTGGTCTGGAGGTGGTGGCTGGACCTGGGCCAAGCCAAGCCTGCTGGGCCTTGAGTGGGCCTTCTTCTTGGGCTACTTTGGACTGCAGAATTTTGGGCTAGGGTTTTTTGCCCTAGGCCCATATTTATGTTTTTGGTTAATCTAATTACAATAATTTCCTTTTAGGAAGCTAAACATTTGTGCGCACTCTATGTTTCTCTAGGGCCTCTTAAGTAGTACCAAAGAAGGATTCCCATTATATCTACGTTCATGAATATCTAATGATGAGGTCTATTTCTATGTATATTCTACTGTGGGTACTACCATTATCTTCTTGTTTGCCTGTTGATGGCAGCAGAATGATATGTAACGCCTATTTTGGTTTTAGATGAATATATTATCACCCGTATTTGAGTTCAAAAAGGAGAAACAAACAAAGGAAAAAAAAAAACAAAAAACATAGCAGTATTTCACTAGCCTACTGTTAGTGAGGTCGCTGATTTATTGGTGTCATCTTTCCGATCGAAGAGGTTATCGGTCGATCAATGAGGTTGTCATTCGTTCAATAAAGTCACCAATTGGTTAGTGAGGTTGTCATTCAATTGGTCAGTCACTAAGGTCACAGGTGAGTCGGCTAGTAAGTTCATCGTGTTATCATTGAGGTCAATGGTTGGTCATCTTTCAGCTGGTAGTCATTAGTCGTCGAAGTCGTCGGTAGGTCGTTGAGGTTGGCAGTCAGACAGTGAAGTCTCCATTCTATCGTTGAAGTCGTCGGTGGGTTGTGAGGTCGCCGGTGGGCCAATAAAGTGATGTCGGTAATAGATCAGTGATACTTTCAATCGGTCAGTTGGTGAAGTGGGATTGTCTAATGGAAAAAATAAGTTTATATTTTTTTTTTTTAGGATTAAATTCAGTTTACCCCCCTGAGGTTTAGGGTTAACTTCATGTTAGTCCATCTGGTCTCGATTTAATCAGAAACACCCCTGAGCTTTCAAATTTCAGTCAACCGTGCCTAATTTCTCTAATTCCATCCAAATCAGACGTTATGTCTGAAAATGAGGCCCACTTTAAGGGCTAAAAGGGTAATTTCAAGATAAAAACACCTCATGACCAAAAAAAAAAGAAAACCTTCTTTTTCTTCCTCCGATCGACCTCTCCCCAATCTGATACAAAAGCCCATTTTCGATTTTCCCAGCACCCATATAATTAAATCAAAGAAACCCCTTTTCAAGCTACAACACTAAGCTAAACGAACACAAAAGCCCATTGCAAAACAAAAAAAGAAGATCGGGGGCTCGACGGTAATGGTGGCTGAGGAAGAGGCTGCAACGAGCATGTAGATATCGAGGACTCCTCAGTAAAATCGGTGACTTTGTCAACGAAGAAGATCGCCGACGAGTAGAGGTGCTTGGTGATGCAGACTCTGACCACCGCGTGAAGCTTCGGAGGTCTGGGTCGAACAACGTGGTGCTCTAATGATTCTAATAAGCAAGATCAGATGTGGGTCGTCCCCGGTGTTGTCAGCATATTGGTTGAAGAGCGCAAGTCCGGTGAGTCTTGGATGGAGAAAAAGCAAGAATTTTGGCTTAGATTTCTGGGGAAGATCTTTTCAGCTGGTCATATTTCTGGGTTCTTCCTCTTCTTCTTTTACCTGTTGCAATTTTGTTGCCAAATAATACATGCTTCGATTGGATTTAGTATCTGGGTATTTGTTTTGACCAGCGAGCTAGGTCTCTGATCTAATCTTGTTCAGATCATGACCTCAAAATCATGATGGGAGGATTGCTACGGCGGCGTTCGGCCATGGCGTCTTTTGGGGTGGAAGGAGAGGGAGCGGGTGAGATGGAGGAGGGTGGTGGCCTCAATCTCCAGTGCATTTGATGGCGGTGAAATGGGGTTTTGGTGGAGGGTGTGTAGATGGGCTTTTGGGGTTTAAAAGAGAATGAGGGGGATTGGAAGAGAGAGGTGGATGCCATTGTTGGAAGAGGAGGACGATCAGAGGAAGAAGAAGAAGTTTTTTTTTTTTTTGTCATGAGGTGACTTTGCCTTGAAATTACCCTTTTAGCCCTTAAAGTGGGCCTCATTTTCAGACTTAGCGTCTGATTTGGATGGAATTAGAGAAATTGGGCACGTTTGACTGAAATTCAAAAGTTCAGGGGTGTTTCTGATTAAATTGAGAACAGAGAGACTAACATGAAGTTACTCCCAAACCTCAGGGGGATAAACTAAATTTAATCCTTTTTTTTATATCTAACATTAAAAAAAGCAACATACCAAATGTTTTCATTTAGGGAGGTTCTATTCATACCTCCAAAATTAGCATTTGGACCTCTTCATTTTTTCAAGTGATAATTGACTTTGTCAATTCATGTTAAATTACCAATACAGACACAAAAGAGGAGAAAGAAAAAAAAATTATTCTTACCTCTACGAACAACGGTAGTCTTCAACTTAAAGAAATTATGTGGTTTTTGTTTCGTTTATTAACATTTCTTGATTGGATGCCAAGATTTTTTAGGGAGAAAATAAACTTTCCCCTCGTCTTCTTCTTGCTTTGATTTTTTTTTTGTAACGTCAATAAAAGAATGAGAATCTAGAAACGATCCCACATTGGAAAGCTGACTGAGAATATAATTTGATGAATTATGGTGATGTTGTTTGGGTTTCAAAGAGTTCATAACCCTCCTACCAACAAATTTAAATGGCAAAACCCCATAAACCTTTTTTTTGTTGCAAATAGCTTTTAGCTATCTGTTTGGCTCCAGTTTTTCTTGAGCTGGTCAACAGTCTCTTTTCTTGCGTGGGCGTGCCAGCACCGTTCGGGTGCGGTCGTCGGGGGTGTCCCTTGACCTGACTTCTTCTGAGCGATTGTGGACGAGGAGAGCACCAACCTCGTCGTGGGGTTCTTTGTGCCTCGTGGCGAGGACTTTTGCTGAGCCTTTTCAAAATCACAATCGATACTCGATGTTGTAGATCGAGCAGAGCAAAAACCACTGGGAAGTGAGGAGAACTTGCTAAAGCGTGACTCTAGCTTGGCTGGTTTGCGAGGGCGTTACCCTTGCTTGGCTGGTTCCGTAACCGTTGTGGTCGTGGTACTACAGTCGGCTCCCAAGGAGACTAGGACCAAAGCACTTTGATAGAGGATTTGGTGGTACTGAAAGTTGGCTCCTAAGGAGACTAGAACTTAGAGTGTGATCACCGATAAGAGAAAGAGAAGGAGAGGAATTGCTCTTAGAGAGGTTGCTCTAGAGAGAACTTAGATCATCTTATAGATGTTTTGATGAGTGGATTGGTGAGATGATACTTGTTGTAGCCTCTATATATAGGCTTCCAAGGAACATTATTTGGCCTTTAAACAAATCATAGTGGGTTAGGCAAAATTCACTAACACTTAGTGGATTTGGTTAGGCCAAATTCACTAACACTTATTTATTCCTTTAATTTTTATCTCCACTAAGAATTCATATTTAAATTTCGACTTCTTCATATGAAATGATCCACCATGGATGTAGATTATTGTGGTAAAATTTCAAAATTTATTTCCATGTGGTTGGGCCGAAAATGCTACTGGACTCCTTAGAGGTCCAGTTTTCCAGTTTTGCTTCTGCAGAAAATTGGACTGATTGTTTGAAGGTTTTCCACTTCGAACAAGCTCTAGCACTCTTCATAAGAAATGATCCTTGGGATATCTAGAATGAATCTGGAAAGTGTCAACTCATTTGAAGTTCGGATGGTTAGTCTGCCGCCCCTCCTTCGTTGTTTAGCTCGGTTTCTCCTAGCCGAAGTAGGAAAATGTGCTAAAGTTGACTTTTCATTTCCACGCTTCCATAGTAGGCTTTATTTAGCCTCTAAATATATATTTCGCACTTGTCAACAATATATAGCTTGAGCCACTGATATTGGCTCGATTTCTCCAAGATGTGCCTTGTCAGGCCAAAATGCTCATTTTGGGTCCAAACATTGCCCCCCAGACCTCGAAGTGAAAGGTCTTCGTCTTGATTGAAGAGGTCTTGAATCAGTACCACTCGTATAATATCGTTGCTCTGAAGCCACTTGTATTGGCTTGACTGAAATTACTTGATTGATTCCATATAGGCCTCTAAATAGGCCATAAAGCTTGGATGCCACAATCTGAATTGCCTTTGTGATAAACTGATGCTTTCTTTGCCAACTTTATTGTCCCAGTATCTGATGTCTGGTATGCAGTGAATTGGCGAAACTTAGGCAGGTTGTAGGATATCAGAACTTTAGCGTGCCCCCCATGCGAAGGAGACTGCTTTTGATTGCGAATGAGGACCCTTCTCTTCTTTGGTGGTAGCTTCGCCATGTGTATAGCAGCAAGTATCTGCCTTGATCGCTGGCTCTCTGTTGATTTTCTCAAATGTAGGTGTTTGGAGCCTTTTTGCTGGCTAGATCAAGTTTGATCAAGGCCTATAGTACTTGGCAAAATAAGATGTTGAATAGCAAACTGTTTGGTGCCATTTAATCCTTCGCGAATCTTATGCTGAAGATGATGATTGAATCATGGCTATCGTCATCATGACATGTGACGAAATGAAACCACCATATTTGCTACAACTTTAGCATCTAAAACCGCATTGGTTTTAATCATGTTTTATTAAAAAAAAATATCAGGCCACTATGCTGGCCCTGCGGTAGTAGGAAAAGGTGGAATATCTTCACTGTCGCCTTAGATGCGATTCTCAAGATAGAATAGTGATTCATTAATTATCAACTAGGGCCACTCACTGGCCCAGCTAATAAATTAATCTCCAAAAACACTTGAGCTATAAATCAAGGTGTAATGGAGAAGTGTTCCTTGTGACCCAGAAATGACATCCAAGAAACCATTCGTTATCGATCAGGCAGATGAAATCACTGAGAAAGCCACATTCACATGGCGGACTAACATGAGTGTTCGATGTAGAAGTCAGACCAGAGAGGAGAGAAGTCGACTGATGAGCTTTGGTGGAGGTGATAGTCAAGCGGGTTTGGGTCCCATACCTCGCGATAGTTTGCCAGATGATGCTATGGCCTATTATGGGCTTCCCATCCGCCGTCCCATAGTGGCTCTTCGGCAGGTGCCTGGTGATTTTAGCAGGTGGGGACCAAGGAGGAAAGTGGGCTTCTGGCCTAGCATCACTCTCGAGGAAAAGGTTTGGTATCAGGAGGTCCGAGTGAGAGATTTGGCTCGATGGGATGCGGTGGGTATCACCCAAACCATCGATCTATGCTTCTGTCTTCCCCATAATACTAGCCCTGCACCGCTTGCCGCTGCTCTTTGCTTCTGGAACACTTCCAGCAATACATTCGATTTCCGGTTTGGGCAGATGAGCATAACTCTGCTGGATGTTCTTACCATCACGGGGTTGCCCATTGATTTTGACCCCTATGTGCATGGTCAGTTTGATGGTATTCAATTTCCTTTGAGAATGGATATGGCTGGTCGGGGGCATCACAGTAAATTCTACCCTGTCTGGCGTGATTATTACCGCACCCAGTGTGACCATACAGGAGGTATCGCATTCCTGGAATTCTGGCTTTGCAAATTTATCTTTTGCACTTCTTCCAACAAACCTACTGGGCGCTGGAATTCTCTGGCCACTGCTCTCTACAATGGTATTTGCGTTGGCCTTGGGCAACCTGTATTGGGTTCGTTATATCGCTCCCTTTATAGAGCTATAATGCGCCCCTTTGATACCGACATTAGTGGTCCATTCTGGATCCTTGCCTTTTGGTTGCAGATTTATTTCCCTCGCTTCCGTCGCGGTGATATTCCAAAGGAACCTCCAGTCGATTCCCTTTTGGGGAACTGGCTTTGTGGCAACATAAGGCATCGAGCTCCACCCTACTCCGAGTGTTTTATTTACTTGTACTTGTTGGGAGAGATGCCGGACCCAAAAATAGTCCTTTCTAGGCGATTCCCTCCTCCCCTTGATGATGGCTTTCTGCCCAGTGGACGCGATCATAGCGAAAGAGCCCTCTTGGCCTTTCGTCGAGCCATCTCCTGCTTAGATATTCGTCTTACCACCGACCGTGTAAGTTATGAGCTCTATGCCCCTAACCACTTTGCTCGCCAATTTGGGTTGGCCCAGTTGGTACCCTGGCCTCTGGTTGATTCTGCCAATTACTACACCTCTTGGAGGAGATTAGCCCCATCTGGGTCTACCTCCTTTCAGAGTCAGTTTACTTTGATAGTGATTCCCCCTTGGGTCAGAGCGCTGTATCCCCTCAACGATGTCGACAATGATTATGTTGATTGGTGGAAAGAAGTGTCTGTGAACTGTTGGGACCTGCCACATGACGAACTCTTCGTCCAGATCTTTCGTGGAATGAGTAGTCCTGGTCCGGAGGACCGCAAGATTTTTGAGCGCTTCTCCAACCCTACAGCACAACCTCGGCGACTTATTCTACCTTCTCGCTCATCGTGTGCAGGGATACAAATCCATGAGCCTAGGGCAACAGTAAGTTTTTGTCTTTCTTCACCATTCCTTTTCCTTGTCTTGATTTTCCCGCTCTTATTCCTGAGTGTGTTTTGCAGCAAACTACCCGGAGCAAGACAGCCTCTGTTCAGGCCGGGAAACAAAAGGCAATAGCAGAGGGGACTCCTGAGGGAGAATCTTCTCATGATGAAGATTCTGCTGAGGTAATTTGGTAAAGAACGATCCCAAACTTGCATTTTTGGTGCTTTCCCCCTTTTTGAGTTGTGATTCTTTTGTCGTGCAGGCCACTGCTATCTTTGCTTGCAAACGCGATCGAGCTCAATCCGTCGAAGAGAGTTTTGAAGATGACGAAACTCTGGGAATGCGATTGGTAAATTCCGGCCCCGTCTTATTCTATTTAAATTTTAGAATCTGTGCAGGATCTTCATTATGTATCTTGTGACAGGTTCGTCAGAGGACCACTGATCCCTCTCGCCTGAGCGAGGCTAGATCCTCAGCCGCTGCAGAAGAGCCAACTCTCTCGCTAGTTCAAGCATCAACTAACCCCATGGCGCCTCTTCCGTCTTCCACATCTAAAGAGCATCTGCAAGGTCCTACCATTTTAATAACGATCTCCGATGATGAGTCCTCGGAGCATGAAAGAGTGGAAGGCCACTCTGAGGCTTCTGCCGCTTACGAGGAACTGATGACGACAGAGATTCTCACGGCACTAGAGGTCCAAGAGGTGAATGAGGTGAGGCCTCTTCCTCTTGGAGACCACATACCAGATATTGACCCGATAACTCGAGAGGTAAGCCACTGTTGGCCAATGTTTTCCATTTCCCTTTCTGATCCAACCCCGTTCTCTGACATTTCTGAATATGACCAGGATTCTATTTGTACCGAGGAGGTGGCTGCAAAAGTTGAGGGTTCTATCGGCGGGACAGTCGCCCCAGAGATGGAAAATGATACTAACGGAGGTGGTGCCCCCCAAGTCTTGCGAATAAATGAGACAACCGTCGGAGCTGAGGGCTCTATGCTTGAATCTGCTCCACTTGCCTATGGTGAGCCGCGAGTTGAGTTTCCAGATTCTCCTGCGGCTGAAGGGACAGACCAACCTGTTGAAGACGAAAAAATTGAGGAAGCTGTCCACCCATTTGCAGTGGTGGTTCGTGATCCTGTGGCGCCTCCCCCGCTTCCTCCTCCTACCAGATTCGAGAGATTGATGAGGGTGTTGGAGGTAACTCCTCCTTCTACTGTGGATGAGGCTAAGTTGGTGCTTCGTGAACATCTAGGTCCTTGGGTATTGGAGACTGACATCCTCCCGCGAGTCTTAGAAGCTCTAAGGTATCTCCGCCAGGAAAAAGCTTTGACTTCATGGCAATTTAGTGCTCTCGACTCTCTGCTGAATGAACTTGATATGGCCCGCCGATGTCAATCGGCCATGAACACCCAGGCTCACGACGCTCAAGAGGCTTTGAATAGTGTCTCTCAAGAAATGGACCTCTCCCGCGATATTTTAAATGAGCGAGCCATCCGCCTACGGGAACTACAAATCCAAAGGTCCGACTTCAAACTTCAAATCGAGAACCTCCAAGCCCATTTAGCCTTTGTTGAGAATGCGATTGTTGCAGAAGAAGCTCAACTCGATGAACCTTTGGCTGCTTCTGAAGAAATGGGCCTTAACCTGGCCCGTATCAGAGAACGGGCCACTCAGGCCGAAGCTGGTGCCATTGCGGCGAAACGCCACGTGGAAGAACTTTGTTTGAAATTGAGCTTTGCGAGTTAATCTCTGTAGGCCCCCTCGAAAACCGTTCGGTTTCCCACATGCTATTAATCTCTTCTTTTCTGAGATTTAAGGCATTAATCACTCGTTGAAAAACAACGATCGTAAAGAAAATAATCTCGTGAAAAGAACAGTTACCTCCTCGAAAACCGTTCGGTCTCCTCACATGCTGCTAGTCCTTTTTTTTCTCGAGATTTGGAATCACTAATCTCGATTTACTGTCATCAGTTTTGAAATTGAGCTTCATCCAAGGGTGGGGATTTGCCTGAAGTCCCTATAAATAGTTGTATTTTGGGAATGGAATACTCACAACAACTTTTCTGAAATATTCAAGAAATGTCCTTTCAGTTCATGCTTCTTTTTCTCCTTCTTCACAAATCTTCCCCTCATGAAATGACCTTTAGCCTCTAAATTTTTAGGCTTTATGGCGTAATCTTAAGCCTGGGTTAGGCCTTATGGCGTAATCTTAGGCAACCCCTTGTTTCGCCCTTCTGGAATTTTGCAATAACAATGCCAGTCTTCAGATTGGTTTAGAAACGCAAGGGGGCTCCGAGTGTGGGATCCACGATCATGCGAGATCATTTTTGTTAGGATCCCACACGCGGAGCGAAACGGAGAAAGGGAGGAAGGCCTCTTTGTGGTTCATCTTTCCTCCTCTGTTTCCTTCCTTCTGGACCCGGCCCATGTTGTGCCCTCCAGATGGAAAAGGCTTTGGTTCTCACCTCCTTCTCCCCCTTTCTCTTCTTGAAAGAATCTTAGAGGGATGAGAAGGGATGGGCTCTTTGAAGGAATGGGTTCAAGCTACAGAATGGCTGTTCCTATACTTCACGTCCAACTAATGGTGGTTACCATGGCTAGAGGGGGTGCAGAGACTCAAGCTGATATTCAGTTCATTCACTCTCTGCCCTTCCCGGAGATAATGGCGCGGCTCAACCGACGTTGGATTCCATAGCTGCTTCCAATTGAGGGGGCTTGGATGCTCCATTTTCTCTCACTGGAGTCTCCCTTTCTCATGGATAATGGTGTTGGCCAAGCCTATGTTGTATTCCTCTACCGCTTCCATGTAAATGGGGCGCGGAGGCTCCGTTACTTCTCTTTTTCCTTCCCTGAAGTTTGCCTCTCCTTGGTATAATGGCGTTGTTTAACTCGACATTGGATTCCATAGCTGCTTCCACTTGAGGAAAGATTCAAAAGATATCCGAGGATTCCTGTTTTTGTATTTTAGCCACCTTTGGCTTTGTAATGAATGTACTGCTTTTGGCCGCAAAGCCACTTTATGAATACAATAATATTTTTTATCCTGATATTCTAATATCCGTGAGAAGCCAAGAATTGTGTCTCGCAAGGCCTCAAATATAGGCCCCCATAGTTGTATATTGAAAACAATATGAACTTTTAAAATATGTTCTGCGTTAAAACGAGCCTCGCGATGAGGGTTTTGAGAAAATATTTATCTTTTGGATCCACTTGCTGGCCCCAACTCAAGTTGCATTAATTAGCTGTTGAAAATTCCACCGTGAAAAAATAATCTCGTGAAAAGAACAGTTACCTCCTCGAAAACCGTTCGGTTCCCTCACATGCTGCTAATCCATTCTTTCCGAGATTTATGGCAACTTTAATCACGCTTTACTGACACTTAGTTTGACTCTTCTCTTTGACCGTCCATCTAAGGGCGGATATTTGCATACCTATATCTTCCTCCACATTATAAACCCAAATTTCCAATCCCAAAATCGTTTCATCAACTCGAATATTTCTAACAGCAATCTTTCTTAATTACTCATCATCACCACTCTTCAATTTTTGCATTCTCTCAATCCATCACCAATGGAACCACAAAACCGGCATCCAACTAAGGATGGAGGAAGTAACAAAGCAGCCGAGAGTAGTGCTAACATGCTTCGCAGGAGGAGCAGTACTAGGTGGATTCCTACTACAGATCATATAAGAATCCTCAAGGAGCTTTACTACAACAAGGGCGAAAGATCCCCAACTATAGAGCAGATTCAGAGGATCTATCTCCAGCTGAAATGGTACGGCAAGATCGAGGTCAAGAACGTCTATTATTGGTTCGTGAACCAAAGGGCTCTGGAGAAGCAGAAGAAGAAGTCCACTTCAGATGTTCATGTACCCATGCAAAGATCAGGGCTTGTTGGTGCTGATAATGTTACCAATTGGAAACATGAGGATCAGTATATTAACTTTGGATCTTCTACACCTGCTTCTGCTTCTTCCGCTGGTGTGATGACTACTTTTAACAGGCAGATGGGGAACTATGGCTGTTATGGATCTATGAACATGGAGAATAGTGCTAGTGATTGTTCAATCTCAGCTGGAGCGGGAACTAGTTCTACTTTCTTTGACATGAATGTAGAACAAACTTTCATGGAACAAAGAGGAAAAGATCACTAGGAGATTGAAACCCTTTCACTGTTTCCCGTGCATGGTGAGGACATCTTTAGCAAAATGAAAACTACTTCCGATGGAGGTGGCGGTCACGGTGGTGGCTCTTACACTTCCCTTGAGCTCAGCCTTTCCTGCAAGGGAACTCATTGCACAACTGATTGATAACCAAGAGAGAATCGCCAAGTATTTGTACATCTCTAATTCCCATTTCCAGCAGTACTTCTAGGCCTATGATTAAGGACTCATATTCTGCTTGGTTGTTGGTACATTGAAACTCTAACTGGAATGAGTACGAAAAGTGATCTCCAGCCAGATTCTCCAGTGCAATTCCTGCTCCTGCTAGCGTATCCGTTCTTGACCCGTCAAAATATAAAACCCAGGGCTGGAGTGAGACTGTGGCTTGATACAGTGTGGCGTACTTTGGGCGATCTAAATTTGTGACAGCGACCTCTAAATCTCTAACCGCGGGGAGATCTAGCATAGGGTGATGTGCCAGAAAGTCCGTAATGGCTTGCCCCTTTACTGCTTTCTGTGGGACATACTGTAATGAGAATTCTGATAAGGCGTGCACCCACTTGCCAATACGACCTCTCAAGATAGGTCGCGATAACATATACTTGACTAGATCGGTTTGAGCAATGATGCAAGTAGTAAAGGACAACATGTAATGCCGCAACTTGCATGCTGAGAAGTATAATGTAAGACACAGCTTTTCCATTGGAGTGTACCTTGTTTCACAATCTGTGAGTGTCCTACTGAGGTAAAAGATGGCATGTTCGACACCCTCTTCATCATCCTGAGCGAGGAGGCTGCCAATGGAAGCCTCAACTGCTGAAACATACAACTTTAATGGAAATCCAGCTCTGGGAGGAACAAGCACTGGCGGGCTCGCCAGATAGGCCTTGATTTTGTCAAAAGCCTCTTCATGTTTAGGTTCCCACACAAACTCGTTTTGTCCTTGTAACTTCAGCAGTGGGGAAAAGGGCTGGATTTTGCCCGCAGAGTTAGAAATGAAACGTCACAAAAAGTTGATCTTACCCAGTAGTCGCTGTAATTCTTTCTTCGTTCGTGGGGAAGATGCGTTGATGACCGCGTTTGCCTTATCCTCAGGGACCTCAATGCCCCTTTGATGGACAATGAATCCCAGGAAATCGCCTGCCTGAACTCCAAAGACGCACTTGGCGGGATTCATTTTGAGCTTGTGTAGTCGCATGCGCTCGAAAACTTTTCTGAGATCCATGAAGTGATCTCCACTCTTCTTAGACTTCACGACGACGTCATCAATGTAAACCTCTAAGATCTTCCCAAGTATGTCGTGGAAGATCAGGTTCATGGCTCTCTGATATGTTGCTCCGGCATTCTTCAGTCCAAAAGGCATGACCACATATTCAAAAACTCCCGTGAACCCAGGGCAGCGGAATGCGGTCTTGTGTCTATCTTCCTCCGCAACCGGTATCTGGTGATATCCCGCTGTGCCATCCATGAAAGACAACAGTTCGTGCCCTGCAACTGCATCTACCAACATGTCCGCCACCGGCATGGGGTAGACGTCTTTAGGTGTAGCTAAATTAAGGTCTCTGTAATCCACGCAGACCCTCATCTTGCCATTCTTCTTGCGAACAGGCACTATATTGGACAGCCACTGATTGTACTTGGCTACCCTGATAATGCCCGACTTGTGCATCTTTTCAACTTCCTCTTTGACCAGTACTTGGGTCTCTGAGTTCATTCTTCGCGGCTCTTGCTTCAAAGGCCTCTTATCAGGTAGCGTTGGTAGTTGGTGGCATACCAAGTCTGGTGATAGGCCTGGCATGTCCTCGTATTTTTTCGCGAAGCAGTCCTTGAATTCTAGCAATAAGTCGATGAGCCTCTGTTTCTCGCTAGGCTCTAAGTAAGTGCTGATAGCCACTTCTATAGGCTCATCAATTGTTCCCAGATTGACCTTTTCAGTAGGGTCCCTAACCTTCGGAGGTGTGTCATCCAATGCCGCTGGAGCAAGCTGAATCTCTTCTTCCTCCTCTTCTTGGTCCATGAACTCTTCATAAACAATTTCTAAGGTCGCAACTCGATCATAGGCCTCTTTTTCCACCAAGTATGAGGATAGCCTCTCGTACAAGGAATGGAAGGCCTCTATCCCTTCCTCTGGAAGGTCGTAATCCATTAATTACCCATTGTGCGGGGCACAGCATGGCCGGGCCTCGCTAGGTCTTCTTTTGCAAGCGTGAGTCCCCACTGTGCCAACTCAGAAGCCGTCACCCCTGTGGGGCGGCCCTTATTGTCGATGCTACCGACTTGCAATGGAGTAATTGGCTCCAAGTAGTACTTGGCATCTACGTAATTCGCGGAAACAGAAAAAGGGCGGGGATCTGCTTTAATTATCTCAGCCTTATTTGTCACCCTATTCCACATAATCAGCTCTTGGTGGAGTGTTGATGGAACACAATAGCTTCGGTGAATCCAATCTCTTCCCAGGATGGCACTGTAGGCCGCGTAACAATCCGTAACAAAGAACGCATAAACGCTTTCTGAGGGACCCACCTTGATTTTTAGGAACAGTAAACCTAACGTCTTAGTTACTGTGCCCGCGAAGTTCTTCAATGTGAGAGAGGTAGACTGGATCTTCTCCTTCTTGATTCCCAAAAGCTACATGGTCCTTGTAGTAATGACATTCACAGCCGCGCCGGTATCAACCATTATCTTGCTGACCTTAGTCCCATTAATTTCTGCTGTGATATACAAAGGTCGCATGTGTTGTACCATGGCAGGTGTGGGTCTTGTGAAGCTCATGAAGAAACTCTTGCTGTTAGCATCTTCAGTCTCAAGGGACACTGCTTCTTTCACCGGCGTTGTTGCGGCTGAAGTGATCTGCAACTGCTGTTCTCCAATTCCGTCAGCTTCTATGCATTCCTGCGCAGCGACTGGTAAGGCATACTTAGCAGGGAGCACATAAACCATATTGCAAGAGATATCCACCATTTCTGTTTCATCCATGTCATCATCAAGATTGAGCTTGGGTTCATCTGCTGGGATATCGGCGTTAAACTGTTTAACCATGAAAGCAACCAAGGATTTCTCTACTGGGACCACCGCTTTGGCTTGTTCGTGCTCCTGTACTATAGGAATCTGGTTCAGTGACTCTTAAATTTGTTTCGTCCCTGGCACTTCCTTTGGGAGAGTGACCACCAAGTTTTGAACTTTCTGCACAATCGCAGATCGATTGTCTTTGCCCCCCAGCTTGTCGAAGATGGAAGGCTCGTTATTGCTTCCTTCGCGAGATATTCTCCGCCAAACATTGTCTTTACGAGCTGGAGGCGGTTCTTGCCTCGCTGGAACTAGGGATTTCTCCTGAGCGCTGATCTTGGGGGCACATGGCTTTTGCCATTGGCGTAATACTTTGGGCTGTGGTTTCTGAACTTGCAGGGAAACGAATCTCTCCGAGGCCAGTACCTCCAATTGTCTTTGATACTCTTCTGGAGGTTTCAGTAATTGCGATGGTTTGATTAGTCCTTGATCTAGTGCTTCCAAAGTTCGCTTTGCTTCTCCAAACCTTCGTTGGAGTTTTCTCTTCTTTGAAGAGCTCATCTCCACCGCCTTGCCATTCTTTTGGTATACCATCTCCCTTCTTTGATAGAGGATGTTGACACTGGCGGAATGTAAGGTCTGGTAAAAACCTCTTGCCGCTTATCTGCTTGCCCTTCTTCCCTCGCAGTCTTCAACTTTTTGAATAAGTTTGAGTCCCTTGGAGAAGGAGTTTCTAAACCATTGTGTACTCTTGGGCTGCATGGTTGGAAGTTTCTAGAGGATGATACTAACCGTATTGGCGGCAGAGATCCAAACTGGACAGTTTGGGATGTTTCCTCATGCAGGGCTTGAGTGTCACATTCTTCCTTGCACCGCGAGCATAGGACAATGGGTAAACGAGTCTTGGATTCCCGCTTCACGGCTTTGTCTCCAGCCCTTATCAAATCCTTAACCGCATAGTCTAGACTTTGATTCTGCTGATCTTTTTCACCCCATGCCACGTCCACCATGTTGATGCCAGTATCTGGGAAGGGATCTAGGTCCACCAACGCTGCTGCTGTTGTTGGCACCTCTACTTGCAAACTACCATTATTTAACCAGATTTGGATCTGATCCTTTAGCTTAACACAATCGGCTGTATTATGATTCCACATATTATGGAGTTTGCAGTATTTCTTCCCCCTTAGCTGCTCTGGTTTGGGAAATGGGCTGAAGTCGGTTTTCACCATCTTCGCGGCGATCATTTCATCCAAGATTTCATGCGCTTTGTTCGCGTCGTAAGTATAACTTGCGAACTCTGGTTTGGTGAAAACCACCGACTTGAGCTTCACCGGTTCTTTGCACAGCTTCAGTTGCTTTAGTGTTGAAGCCTTTTTTCCGGTGAGTTCCAGCGCAGCAATCTCGTCTTCTTCAGACTCGTTAGCCTCTGCTTTACTAGATTCCTCACTCTTGTAGTAAGGATCAAAGGGACTGGATTGATGGCTGAGCGCAGCCACTATTCGGCGTTTCCCTGGGATGTATGTCCCTTTTGAGGCGTTTTTCATAGCGTCCATTTCCCTGAGCAAGTGCTCGAAACTTCCTACTTCTGTGATCAGTTCCCCCATGGAATTGAACATGCTTCCATGCTGTTTTTTGCGTTGGCGGGGCTCTAAGCCTTTGATTGCCAACTTCACCAGTTCTTTCTCCGGCAGAATCACATTCAACTTTCCTTTCTGGATCTGAAAGCGCTGAAGGTACAGGACAGCAGATTCAGTTGGCTGCTGAGCCATCTGAGTGAGTGAAGCCAGATCTACTTCTGGCTCGATAGTCCCGAAGGTTTCCAAACAGCTTCTCCATCGCGGGCCAACTCGTAACTGATCCCGGTTGCAGCTTAGTGAACCAGGTGAAGGCAGACCCCGATAAAGAAGTAGCGAAGATATTACACTTCAGATTGTCATCGTTCTGGTACTGGCCACACTGTACTCGAAACCTAACCAAATGGGCTGCAGCATTTTCGACTTCCTCTCCCGAGAAAGTAGAGAACGTAATGTTCTTATATCCCCTAGGATAAGGTGTCTGTGTAATATGCGGTGGGAAGGGCCCCTGATAGGCCTCCTCCAAGTTAGGCCTCTGGTTCGCAGCCCTGATCATTGCTTCTACCTCTTCTCTCCTTACATATCTTGGATCAGGAGGAGGTGGGTGAACCACTGTATCTTCAACTGACCAGATCAACGGTGGTGCCTGTGAAGCTTGATTAACCAAAGACATGCCGCCTCCGTGGGTCAGTTTATGTCGGGTTGACGTCTGCGACGCAAAACCCACTGCTGGCTGACCCTTTGTGGTTACGGTGACCTTCGCTGGACTTTCAACCCAGTCGATACCATAATGGCTTACTGGAGGTGGATCGTGGTGCACATATTCAACTCCGTCACTATCATATTGGGGAAACGGGCTATGATCAACAAAGGCCCCATCATTGATTTTCAAAGTCCTGGTCCCTTGCGTGACTGATGACGCGGCGTTGTTCTTCCCACCCGTTGCCAGAGTAGTCTCTTTACCTCTGACTGATGCAGCAGTAGCGCATGTGGATGTACTGCCGCCGCGAGCATTTGGTGGTATGTACTTAGCAGATATGGGGGACTGACCTAGAGAGCCTAGAATGGCACTAGGATCTCCCATTGTTTTATGTAGAACCTCTCTGGACTGATCGAGGTCAGCCTTCTGCATGGCCACCTGGGTTACGACGTTGGATCCTTCTTTGCGAATCGTCGAGACTTCCAAAGCAATGTGTTTGCTTGCGACCAACAGCTCTTCATGGTTCTTTTGCATTTTTTGGTTCATGCCATCCAATTGCCCTTGTGTTTGTTGTGCCCCTAGCTCAAGCCTCTTGATCGAGAATGTGAACTCATCAAGCCGTCGACGGTCCTCCGCAAAGGCTTTTTCCATCTTCTCATGGTATGCGGCAGAATTCTGTTGAAGGATATTAAGCCGCTCTTCTATGGTCGCATTTTCTGGAATGAGAATAGGCACAAAGTCAATAGTTGTAACTGCGCTCGTGGCTTCCTGGGTGATGCTAGATATATCGCCAGCCTGATTAGGCTGAGCGGTAGGAACTTGCTCGCCTTCAGTAGTAGGAAGTCTATTTCCTCCTCGTTCAGTTGACATCTCTGTCGATGGAGGGTGGGAAGAAAATCTTTGGATTACCTGTTCTTCGGAAAGACCACGACAGTCTGCACGCGAGTGCGGTCTGTAACTGGAGGTCTTATGTTTCGGGCAGTTAACGTAAACCTTTTGATAAGGGTTTATGCTTGACTCCCAATGGCTTCTGGAAGTCTGAATTCAATAAGTAGCTGAATTCAATAAGACACTGTGAATCAAGGTCTAGACCTGCGGCCCAAGTATAGTCGCCTAGACACAAACTTTCTTTCAAATCCTTTGGGCAACCTTACTGAAATGGCCAGGTGGGGGAGGGCGAACAAAAGAGGCAGAATCCATTTTGGTATGAACTACTCCCACATAGTGGTTTAGGCCCATTTGCACGCACTTCTGGATTCAATAGCCTGTTATGAACGTTGTCCCCTTTCTAGACACCATTTCACATAGGCTATACTTACTAAGATGAGAAAGATCATAAGTGTGAAGACAGTTCAACAAGTGTTAATAAAAACCGCCCTTAACCTTAATGGACCTGAACTAGGCACCAATAAGGAGTTTAGGTCAATATTAACAAAAGAGACTTCACCTATTCCGTTATGATTCACAACCCCTTACCAACCTCATCTTCTTAATAGTGGTGTGGTTTACAGCTCGCAGTAGGTCCCACTGGGCGTGCCAAAATGTTTGGCTCCAGTTTTTCTTGAGCTGGTCAACAGTCTCTTTTCTTGCGTGGGCGTGCCAGCACCGTTCGGGTGCGGTCATCGGGGGTGTCCCTTGACCTGACTTCTTCTGAGCGATTGTGGACGAGGAGAGCACCAACCTCGTCGTGGGGTTCTTTGTGCCTCGTGGCGAGGACGTTTGCTGAGCCTTTTCAAAATCACAATCGATACTCGATGTTGTAGATCGAGCAGAGCGAAAACCACTGGGAAGTGAGGAGAACTTGCTAAAGCGTGACTCTAGCTTGGCTGGTTTGCGAGGGCGTTACCCTTGCTTGGCTGGTTCCGTAACCGTTGTGGTCGTGGTACTACAGTCGGCTCCCAAGGAGACTAGGACCAAAGCACTTTGACAGAGGATTTGGTGGTACTGAAAGTTGGCTCCTAAGGAGACTAGAACTTAGAGTGTGATCACCGATAAGAGAAAGAGAAGGAGAGGAATTGCTCTTAGAGAGGTTGCTCTAGAGAGAACTTAGATCATCTTATAGATGTTTTGATGAGTGGATTGGTGAGATGATACTTGTTGTAGCCTCTATATATAGGCTTCCAAGGAACACTATTTGGCCTTTAAACAAATCATAGTGGATTAGGCAAAATTCACTAACACTTAGTGGACTTGGTTAGGCCAAATTCACTAACACTTAGTGGATTTGGTTAGGCCAAATTCACTAACACTTATTTATTCCTTTAATTTTTATCTCCACTAAGAATTCATATTTAAATTTCGACTTCTTCATATGAAATGATCCACCATGGATGTAGATTATTGTGGTAAAATTTCAGAATTTATTTCCATGTGGTTGGGCCGAAAATGCTACTGGACTCCTTAGAGGTCCAGTTTTCCAGTTTTGCTTCTGTAGAAAATTGGACTGATTGTTTGAAGGTTTTCCACTTCGAACAAGCTCTAGCACTCTTCATAAGAAATGATCATTGGGATGTCTAGAATGAATCTGGAAAGTTTCAACTCATTTGAAGTTCGGATGGTTAGTCTGCCACCCCTCCTTCCTTGTTTAGCTCGGTTTCTCCTAGCCGAAGTAGGAAAATGTGCTAAAGTTGACTTTTCATTTCCACGCTTCCATAGTAGGCTTTATTTAGCCTCTAAATATATATTTCGAACTTGTCGACAATATATAGCTTGAGCCACTGATATTGGCTCGATTTCTCCAAGACGTGCCTTGTCAGGCCAAAATGCTCATTTTGGGTCCAAACACTATCAAATCTCATGGGATTGTTTTTGTTTCTCGGAAGCCTATGATCCAAATGATCCTTCTAACTATGGAGTCATTTAGGAACAACTGAAGCCCTCATTTGATCTTCTAGAAGATGCTGGATTTGAAAAAGAAAAAAAATCATCCAAGCTGTTGATGATGATGATCAAGAAGAATTCAATGACATGAAGGAGAAAGATGACAAACTGTTAGAAAAGCCAAATGCTATTGACAAGAAACTTGAAGAAAAGCTAGCAGAGTTGGATCATACTTTTGGAAAGAAAGGAGAGGTTCTAGAGAAAGAGATCACAGATCTAGCAGAGGAAAGAAATGATTTGACGGAGAAGAAGAGAAGCCCTCTCTATAGAAAAGTATGTAAACATATCAAGACGCTCTGACTACAGAAAATTATATATACCGCATGTCCTTGAATTCATGGATCACATGCTTATTGTGGGCGACTTTGATTTATGGGCATGGACTCTGAGGTTATTCTCTTTCAAAAAAAAAAGGCTTTTATAGATTTTATTAGACAATGGGCATTGTGGGAAAATTAGGGAAGTGCAAATAGCATATTGGTTATTTGTAAAAGTAAGTTGGAAGTGTATTAAGTGAGGAGGTCCAAATGCCAATTTCAGAGGTACGAATAGAAGCTCCCTTTCATTTATTCTCAAAAGAAAAAAAAATGCTTTCATCTATTTTTGTATCTAAAAAACAATTAAAAACTGTTTTAAAAAATATGGTTGTAAATATCTTCTAGGATTTAGAGTTGTAAATGCGTCAATCAAATTTTATTGTAGCTGATTAAACTAAATAAATTAATAAATTGAATTTAAGGAAAACTGACACTACCAGCACCTATTTAGTATAACTACCCGAGATAATTATGTCAACCTCCAAAAGTACGTCCATGGTTTCAAGTTCAATTATCTCCGGCCGCTGTTTTTTTACTTGCAAAAGACTTTTGAATAAATTGTTAATTCACTCTATGAATTGAGAAGGAGAAGCAATAGAGAGATAAAAAAAGAAAAAAGAAAAAAAAAGGGCGAAGCAATATAGAAAGTAATTTAAATTTTACAAAAATTAAGAGAGGTCTACATTAAAATAAAACAATTCATCAAATTAAACATATCAAGAAGTATCATTATGCACTCTTTTAACATTGTATCGTTTAAGTTTATCTAACAAAAATCGTAAGGGTTTAATGTCCTGACTCCTCCCAAACTCATGCTGCTATGGTGTTGGATTCTAACAACGACGTACAACGCCGGTCTCAAGCTGAACTCTTCAGTCCACATCTCGATGTTTCTTTGTAGCCATCCAACACCAACTTCTTTTGGTGAGCACCCAACTAGATCTGCAGGTTTCTAGGTTGAGGTTTGTACTGCGCTTTACAGAGATGTTCTCTTGCCAAAGAAAGATTGCGATGGATGGCGGTTTTGCTGAATAGGATTTTAAGATCCGCCTAAAGAGAGGGCGCCTCAAGGCCTTCGTGAACTTCATGACCCTGACTTCTCGTTGGTCTACATGGTGCCACACATTAACTTCGTTTGCATCTGTTAGCCTTTTTTATCATTTTCTTAAGGGTTGAACAAAAATTATCCCACTTACCCCCACATATACAATACAAATGATCATTGTGCCCTCAACTCAATTAATGAATTACAAGCACTGCCACTCACTCTCTCTCTCTCTCTCTCTCCCCAGACGCCGACTCTCCTCTCTCTCTCTTTCAACTTCCGGCGCCGATTGACCGGGGCGACCTCACCAACTTTCTGCATCGATCTTCTCCGATTCGACTCCCAATCTCCAAGTAGATCCAGCAGATGTTGATCGAGGTTCATTCACCGACGATCTCACCGACTTCCTCCATCGATCTTCTCCGATTCAACTTCCTATCTTAGCCACCATGAACGACGCTGATGTCTCCAAGCATATCCAGCAGATGGTGAGGTTCATTCACCAACGAGATCTGGTTTCGATCGACCGATTGGGATCAAAACAGCAATCGAAGGCATACAATCGGCGACGGGTTTGCAACTGGCGAAGAAAGGTGCATCTGTGGGTGCCCAGATCATTTTCTAGGTGCCCTAATGAATTTTTTTTTAAATAATAGGACAGAAGGAAAGAAAAAAAAAATTTGAGTGTCTCTTAGGGGGCAATAGACGTCTTTAAACTGAAATGATCTAATCGTTTTTTTCTTTAATTAAAGTTTTATTTGTCTAATTTTAAGAAGATTAGTTCTCATTCCGGCTATCGAAAGTTCTATTGAGGGGCAAGAGACGTCTATTGAGGGCAATAAAGGTCTTGTTTAGCTCCAGTTTTGTTGCAACTGGTCAACAGTCTCTTTTCTGCGCGGGCGTGCCAGCACCGTTCTGGTGCAGTCGTCGGGGGTGTCCCTTAACCTTACTTCTTTCAAGCGATTGTAGACGAGGAGAGCACCAACCTCGTCGCAGGGGTCCTTTGTGCATCGTGGCGAGGACTTTATCTTGTGTTACCAAGTCAATACTCAACGTTGTAGGTTAAGCAGAGCGAAATCACCGGGAAGTAGAGAGAACTTGCTAAAGCGTGACTTTAGCTTGGCTGGTTTGTGAGGGCGTTACCCTTACTTAGCTGGTTTCGTAACCGTTGTGGTCGCATTACTGCAGTGGGCTCCCAAGGAGACTAGGACTGAAGCACGTTGATAGAAGATTTGGTGGCACTGACAATCGGCTCTTGAGAAGACTAGGACTGGAGTGTGATCACCAGTAAGAGAAATAGAGGAGTTACTCTTAGAGAGGGGTTGCTCTAGAGAGGCTTGGATAGTCTTAGAGATTGTTGTTGAATTGTGTTGTCCTTTGTTATTTATTGTAGCCTCCATATATAGGCTACCAAGCCATAGTGGTTGGCTTTAAACAATTCATGATGGGTTAGGTTTGAGCACTTAAAACACTAATAAAATGTTAGGTTTAAGCACTTAAAAAACTAATTGAATGTTAGGTTTAAGCACTTACTGCTCCAAATTTACTGCAGCTATATCTCCACCAAGAACTCAAAATGGGCCTTCGACTTCTTCATATCAAATGATCCAAAATGAGTGTAGATCATTGTGGAAAATGTTCAGAGCTTTCTTCCATGTGGTTGGGTCGGATATGCTGCTGGAATCCTTACAGGTCCAGTTTTTCAGTTTTGCTTCTGTAAAAAATTGGACTGATTATTTGAAGGTTTTCCACTCATAACTAGCTCTGGAACTCTTCAAAAGAAATGATCCTTGGAATGTCTAGAATTAATCTGGAAAGTTTTAGCTCATTTGGATTTCATTTGGTTAGTCTGCAGCCCCTCTTTCCTTGTTTAGCTCGGTTTCTCCTAGCCGAAGTAGGAAAAATGTGCTAAAGTTGACTTTTCATTTCCATGCTTCCATCATTTCCTTTTCTTGCAGCTCTCATAATCTTCCATAGTAGGCTTTATTTAGCCTCTAAATAATATATTTCGAACTTGTCGACAATATATAGCTTGAGCCATTGACTTTGGCTCAATTTCTCCAAGACACGCCTTGTCAGGCCAAAATGCTCATTTTGGGTCCAAACATTGCCCTCCAGACCTCGAAGTCAAAGGTCTCCGTCTTGACTGAAGAGGTCTTGAATCAGCACTGCTCTTATAATGTTGTTGCTCCAAAAGCCACTTTTATTGGCTTGATTGAAATTACTTGATTGATTCCATATAGGCCTCTAAATAAGCCATAAAACTTGAATGCCACAATCTGAATTGCCTTTGTCATGAACTGACGCTTTCTTTGCCAGCTTTATTACCCCCATGTATCTGATGTCTGGTATGCAGTGAATTGGCGAAACTTAGGCAGGTTGTAGGAGATCAGAACTTTAGTGTGCCCCCCATGCAAAGGAGACTGCTTTTGATTGCGAATGAAGATCCTTCTCTGCCTTGGTGGTAGCTTCACCATGTGTATAGCAGCAAGTATCTGCCTTGTCCGCTGGCTCTCTATTGAGAATTTGATTGCTATAGAAGAAGCCCAACTCGATGAACCTTTGGCTGCTTCTAAAGAAATAGGCCGCAACCTGACCTGTGTCAAAGAACGGGCCACTCAGGCAGAAGCTAGTCACATTGCGGCGAAAGTCCGCGTGGAGGAATTTTGCTTGAAATTGAGCTTCACGGGCCAATCTCTATGGGCCTCCGTGAAAACCATTCGGTCTCCTCACATGCTACTAATTCCTTTTTTCCCGAGATTTGGAAGCACTAATCTCGATTTACTGACATCGGTTTGACTTTTTAACCATCCATTAAGGGTGGGGATTTGCCTGAAGTCCCTATAAATAGTTGTATTTTAGGCAAGAATACTCACAACAAATCTTCTGAAATATTCAAGAAATGGCCTTTCAGTCCTTGCTTCTCTTTCACCTTCTTCACAAATCTTCCCCTCATGAAATGACCTTTAGCCTCCAAATTTTAGGCTTTATGGCGTAATCTTAAGCCTGGGTTAGGCCTTATTGTGAAGACCCAGATTTTCATACAATAAATTAATGTAATTCAATAATTGTTATATTAATTGAATTATGATATTTGAGATTATTTTGGATTGTCGTGGGTTGAGAAAATTGGTTTCGAATAATTTTATTTTCGAAAACGAACATTATTTAGGAGATCGTGAAAATCAATTTTTTATACGTTCAAAATTTAGGAAAACTTCCTTCCATGAAAGTTGTAGAGCTCGTCGATACGAGTCTGTGCATATGTGGAACGTATTATTTGGAACTCGTACGAATAAGTTATGAATATTTGAAAATCTAAATTTTTCTATAAATAGTGAAAAAAATTCTGAGTTGTCATTAAGGACGAAAAAATTCATTTTTTGCACAAAAGCCCTCCCCCCCCTCTCTCTCTCGCGCGCGGCTGTGCCTAATACCCGGCCGACCCGGCTTCGACCCAACCCTACTAGAAGTCGACCTTCTCAGCCGCGCCGTCGCCGGACCCGGCACCCAGCCGCTTCGCCGCCTCATGCTCGGTCGATGCCCGCCGTCGCCTCACCCAGCCGCCACCCCTAAGCTTGGATCGGAACCACTTTCCGAAGTTCAAACCCGACCCGGCCGGAAAACCAATTTTCCTACGGTGCACGGGCCGATCCTCCCCATTTTCGTGACGTGCTCTTCCTCCTGATCATCCCCATATGTGGCTTGCATCACGATTTTGAGTGTAGACTGGTAGATCAAGAGTTGAAGATTTCGACGTCCCTGATTCGATCTGGACACTGATCAGAAGGCCGAGATTAATTCAACTTCAAAGCCCGATCTAGGATGATCTAGACCTCATCTCCGAAAAAGTCAGGTATTAAAGTTGTTCACAATTTCATTTTGAAGATGTTTGTAGTTGACGACTTTTGCATCGGATGTGGTTGACCGACGTTGACCGTCACGTTGACCGCCGTCTGACCGCCACGTGTGGCGGCGCGTCGGACCAAATTTTGAGTTTATATTATCTGAACAATGATCTATGCATCCATACGAGCGTTTTGATATATAACTTGGTCATGTTAGAAAAAGTTGATAAATAGTCAATTTCTGTTTTGACGTCACTATTTACGGTTTTACAATTTACCTTCGGTTTGAGATTTACGGAGATCAAACCATCGGTTTTATTTCAAATTTTAATATCATGTTCATATGACTGTCCCGATGACTTTGTGTGGTCACGGGCGATGATCCGACCGTTGGATCTTCGTATAATTGTAAAATAGTTATTCGGGAGACGATTAGTAAGATCCGTCCATTGGATTTTCGTATAATTTTGATAGGATGTTTCCAAGGGCGATCCGTGAGGATCTAACGGTTGGATCATCATTTAAATTCGATCCAACCGTTGGATTGTCTTTATTTTAGAATCCGACCGTTGGATTTTTGTTATTTTGAAATCCGACCGTTGGATCATCATTAGGTTTATTTCGTGCTTCGTTGCTAAGTAAAGACCGTACTTGATTAGGTACTTGACGGCTTAAGTTGACGAGCATTTGGATTATTGTGAGTTATATTTATTGAAGACGCAGCAGGAATTTAGAAGTGAGTAAATCTCACGTGGTTCATATTACGAACCGAGTACTTAAATTATTTATTTTTGTAATTGTGTGGAAAATATTTTTGGATTAAAGATTTGTTTTTAAAATCAGATAGACTTGATTAACTACGGTCCATAAGTAAGTAAAATGAAATTAATTATACAAATGAATTTCACTATTTTCTTGTGTGAACTATAGATGGTATTAGTGGTCATTCCTTAGTGGATAATTACGTATATATATTTACGTGGAATATATATATATTGATTGGCGTGATTTTGAATGACGATATGATTGAGATAGAATGATGATTTGGATTACATTCAAATGCTTTAATTTCATGATAATATCATATATGTTAGTTGAGTTGATTTAATTATGTGAAAACATACAGTTGTACATATTGTGGATTTAGGGTCAACAATATGGGGTAATCGGACGCTCTAATCCAAGGTGGATGATGGGATACGATTGGTTGAGTATGTACAATTATCGGACGTTCTAAATATGTATATAAGTATACATATTGATGAAATACAGTAAAGATAAATATGTCGGATGCCATAACCTAGGCCAGGTGACGGGCTACGATTCAGTTAGAACTCTAGTCTGTCGAATACCGTATTTTTATAAATACGATAATGGGGTATTGTGGAGAAAGATGTGAGTTAGGGTTTAGTGTTGAGTTGTTGATTGATTTTGATTGTTGGTTTTTGTGGTTGGAGAATTGTTGTATGTTGACTTAGGTAGAAATAAATATGATTAAATTAAGCAACCGTTCTTTCTTTTACTCATGCGAGCTTTCATAAG
Organism: Rosa persica; assembly: GCA_025331145.1. Lineage (NCBI taxonomy): Eukaryota > Viridiplantae > Streptophyta > Magnoliopsida > Rosales > Rosaceae > Rosa > Rosa persica. The sequence goes on along the minus strand of WFKR01000007.1, from coordinate 33,321,283 downwards.
CTTATCGGGTTTTGTATTGTTGCGATCCCGGTACACTATTCAAATGGTGTAGCGGATATTCCTGCAGGTCAGGATAACCAGGGAGGTGACCGAGCTGCTTAGGTGTTACAGCAGTTATTTTTATTTCAATGAGTTGTGAGGTGTGTATGCTCATTTAGAGCTTTACCAATTATTGTGTATTTGAGTTGTAATAATTAACCGAGACTAAATTTGGTTTCGATTTTATTCGTGTGGTGAGGTTGTTAAGAAAAGAAATTTTCAGGATGATTATTTTGAGTTTGTGGTAATTTTCATGTTTCGGATTTTGAATTTTATTCTAAAATTCAGGGCGTGACACTTATGGCGTAATCTTAGGCAACCCCGTGTTTTTTACCTTTGAAAGCTTGGATGGAATGTATAGGCTTTCAGGGGAAAAGAAGTACGGGGAGCTCCATTTGTGTGGGATCTTCGGTCATGTGAGATCATTTTTTTTTGAGAAAATCCCATACGTGGAGGAAGGCCACTTTGTGGTTCGTCTTTCCTCCTCTGTTTCCTTCCTTCTGGACCCAACCTGTGTTGTGCCTTCCAGATGGAAGGGGCTTTGGTTCTCACCTCATTCTCCCCCTCTCTCTTCTTGACAGAATCTTGGAGGAATGAGAAGGGATGGACTCTTTGATGGAATGGGTTCAAGCCACCGGATGGTTGTTCCCATACTTCACGTCCAACTAATGGTGGTTACCAAGGCTAAAGGGGGTGCAGAGACTGAAGCCAATATTCTGTTCCTTCACTCTCTGCCCCTCCCGGAGATAATGGCGCAGCTCAACCCGACGTTGGATACCATAGCTCCTTCCAATTGAGGGGGCTTGGAGGCTCCATTTTCTTTTACTAGAGTCTCCCCTTCTCATGGATAATGGCGTGGCTCAACCCGACTTTGGATTCCTCTACCGCTTCATTTGAAGGGGGTGAGGGGGCTCCGTTCCTCTTCTTTTTCCTTCCCTGAAGTCTGCCCCTCCTTGGGATAATGGCGTGGCTCAAACCGATGTTTGGTTCCTCAACTACTTCCATTTGAAGAAAGATTCAGAAGATATCCGAAGATTCCTATTTTGTATTTTAGCCACTTTTGGCTTTGTAATGAATGTACTGCTTTTGGCCGCAAAGCCACTTTATGAATACAATAATATTTTGTTATCCTGATATTCAAATATCCATGAGAAGCTAATAATTGTGTCTCACAAGGCCCCAAATATAGGCCTCCATAGTTGCATATTGAAGATAATATGAACTTTTAAAATATGCTCCGCGTCAAAAAAAGCCTCGTGGCGAGGGTTTTGAGAAAATATTTATATTTTGGATCCATTTGCTGGTCCCAACTCAAAACTCTTGGTTTTATCTTCTTAATGAGTTTTAAACTTCGCATTAACTAACTGTTGAAAACTCCACCATGAGAAGATAATATTGACAATGGAACAGTTACCTCCTCGAAAACCGTTCAGTTCCCCCACGCGCCAATAATCCCTTCTTTTCTGAGATTTAAGGCATTAATCACTCGTTGAAAAACAACGGTAGTGAAAAAAATAATCTCGTAAATAGAATAGTTACCTCCTCGAAAACCTTTCGGTTCCCCCACGCGCCAATAATTCCTTCTTTTCCGAGATTTAGTGCAACTTTAATCAAGATTTACTGACACTTAGTTTGAATCTTCGACTGTCCATTCAAGGGTGGAGATTTGCTGAGAAAACACAAAGCTGTAAAAATTTTCCGGAGCCACTGACTCGGCTTATTATAGTGTAGTGTTGCCCCCCTAGTGTTGCTAGGCGTAGCGAAGAAACGATTATGGGCCTAAAAAACAGGCCTTCATGAATGGGCTTCGAGAGTGTAGGAACACTAGAATTGCCCCCCATGTCTTCTGCGAAGAAACTGTATACGGCTCCTCCGAGTTCCAGACATTGGGAAAGTATTTCTTTAAGTATTTTCCATTGATAGGGTTATAATGGACATCTCCATCCAGGTCCTTGAGATGAAAAGCTCATTTCTCTAAGATTTTATAAATGAAAAGCTCTAGATATTTCTTCGCTAACCACTTCTAATGTTGCGACTTAATCATAGGCCTCTTTCTCCCATAAGTATGAAGATAACCTGTCGTACAAGGAGTGGAAGGCCTCTACCCCTTCCTCTGGAAGGTCGTAATTCATTAATTATCCATTGCGTGGGGCACAGCATGGCCGGGCCTCACTAGGTACTTCTTTTGCAAGCGTGAGCCCCCACTGTGCCAACTCAGAAGCCGTCACCCCTATGGGTCGGCCCTTGTTGTCGATGTTACTGACTTGCAATGGAGTAATTGGCTCAAAATAGTACCTGGCATCTACGTAATTCGCTGAAACAGGGAAAGGGCGAGGGTTTGCTTTAATTATCTCAGCCTTATCTGTCACCCTGTTCCACATGATCAACTCTTGGTGGAGTGTTGACGGAACACTATAGCTCCGATGAATCCAATCTCTTCCCAGGATGGCACTGTAGGCCGCGTAACAATCTGTAACGAAGAAAGCATAAATGCCTTCCGCGGGACCCACCTTGATTTTTAGGAACAGTAAACCTAACGTCTTGGTTACTATGCCCGCGAAGTTCTGCAATGTGAGAGAGGTAGACTGGATCTTCTCCTTCTTGATTCCCAAAAGATGCATGGTCCTTGTAGTAATGACATTCATAGCCGCGCTGGTATCAACCATTATCTTGCTGACCTTAGTCCCATTAATTTCCGCTGTGATATACAAAGGTCCCATATGTTGCACAATGGCGGGCGTGGGTCTTGTGAAGCTCATGAAGAAACCCTTGCTGTTAGCATCTTCAGTCTCAAGGAACACTGCTTTTTCCACCAGTGTTGTCAAGACTGAAGTGATCTGCAACTGCTGTTCTCCAATCATGTCAGCTTCTATTCCTGCACAGCAACTGGTAGGGCATAGTTAGCAGGAAGCACATAAACCATATTGCAAGAGGTATCCACCATTTCTGTCTCATCCATGTCATCATCAAGATTGAGCTTCGGTTCATCTGCTGGGATTTCTGTGTTGAACTGTTTAGCCATGAAAGCAACCAATGATTCCTCTGCGGGGTTTACCGCCTTGGCTTGTTCGTGCTCCTGTACCATGGGAACATGGTTCAACGACTCTGAAATTTGTTTCGCCGCTGGCACTTCCTCTGGGAGAGCGACCACCAAGCTTTGAACTTTCTTAGGCCTCCACTGCACAGTCGCAGACCTATTGTCTTTGCCCCCCAGCCTGTCAAAGATTGAAGATCGCTATTTCTTCCTTCGCGAGATATTCTCCGTCAAATATTGCCTTTACGAGCCGGCGACGATTTCTCGCCTCGCGGGAACTAGGGACTTCTCCTGAGCGCATTGGGGGTCCGTTGCTTTCGCCCTTCGCGCGATACTTTGTGCTGCTGTTTCTGAACTCGCGGGGAAATGAATCTCTTGAAGGCCAGTGCCTCCAATTCTCTCTGATACTCTTCTGGAGATTTCAGTAATTGCGATGGTTTGATCAGTCCTTGATCTAGTGCTTCCAAGGTTCGCTTTGCTTCACCAAACCTCCCCTGGAGTTTTCTCTTCCTTGAAGAGCTCATCTCCATCGCCTTGCTGATAAGAGCACAAAGTGTGACGTTTTTAATATGTATTTTCCCTCATTTGGCTAACTACTCTCTTAAAATTAATAATTATAGCATAGTTTTTGTTTTTAGGTATTTCAAGGACGGAAATGGTGAAAAGAGTTGAAAAAGAGCAGAAATAAGCGTAAATTAAGGACAAGTCATTTTAGAAACTTTCCTATTTCATTTTAGGAAATATTTCTTATTTTGTTTTAGGGAACTTTCTTCATTTGAACTTTCCTATTTCTGATTTTCTTGTTTTAAAGAGAGAATTTAAGAGTCCATCACATTAAGAACTCTTGAGTGATGAAATCAAGGAAAACTTAAAAGAGAAGAAAACTTGCATAAATCAGGAAGAATTGGAGGAGATAAAATGGAGTGTTTATCAATATTTATTCCTAATTATCTTATTTTCTATTGATTATAAATAATTAAATTCTTATTTTTCTTAATTGTAGGAGTTTATTGTGTGCACAATTCTTGGAAGAAATTAGTGCAATTCAAAGGAGATGAATAAGGGATGTATCTGGTCACTATTCAAGGAAAAGAAGGAGCATTACATGATTAACTCTAGAGATATCTAGGGTATCAAGGGAAAAGAGATCAGAAATTTCATGACTTTGTCAAGAGAAAATCAAGGAAATTTGGAGGAGAAAGCACCTCTAGATGATTGGTCATGATTGCATCACAAGAGAGGAGGATCCCTCTATAAATAGCAGCCATTCTCAACACCAAAAGTATCACTTCCTTGCCTATCACTTCCAGACAAAAAAACTATTCCATAACTCTGCCCAATTCACTCCTCAAACCCCCATCACCACCACCATCCATCCATCAATCTACGAAGTTCTTAGGCACTAAGTCAAGGACACTCCACCACCATAGCAGAGACGAGTTCATCACCTTGTTCCCAAGCCACTGAGGAAAACTTCAAAAGTGTAACTATGACTCTACTTACAATCTTTGTTTTGGTTTTGTGTGTTTGGATTTGCGAATTGTGTAATTGGAGACATGAGATTTTCAGAATATTTTTTTTATTAATATTTTTGAGATTTTTAGTTTATTATTAAGTTAATTTTGAGAATTCTTTGATGATGCATGTTACAATCTTGTGCCGTTTTACGTGTTTAGGTAATTTTCAGAGTTAGGTTAATAAGTTTGCATGCTAGAAGCCCGCTAAGTATTCTTGTGTGTGTGTTTAATTTGCCAAGAGTAATTATTATTTGTTAAGACACTAAGGTAAACAAGTATTAATTAGCTCTAAAGAGTGGTAAAAATCATGCTTTAATGATTAAACGATTCTGGAAATTACGTGTTAATTGCTCTATGTGTAATGGTTAATTTACACATGTGAGTTGATTCGAAGAACAGATCAGATAAATGGATTGGACCGTGATAGCTTTTCATTTGGGCTCTTATCTAAAAAATGTTGTGTGACATACTTAAGGTATATTGGATCAAACATGACCTTGTCAAGGGTAGCTGTTCTATAGCCCCATTGCACAACGAGGTCCTCTGTTCCAGTACCTAAGTATGTAAATGTAAAAGTAACTTAGAAAATTTAGGTTGTGCCTTTCCTTCAACCCTATGTGTGGCATGTGGACCTTAAGAAAAGGCATAATGTTTGTATTCCGAACCTTGTATATGTTACTAACACTTGATTTGGTCTTAAAGGTCCATGAGTGTCCACTGTTTCTAATAAGCCTAAGGAGCTCTTTGAAAAATTGGAACGTGCTAAGCAAAGGGCAAACCTCTCTTTTTCAGACATCCCTCCTCTAGAAAGGAGGGATTCTCAGGACTCTAGCTATTCAGGTTATAACTCCTCAACTAGATCAACCGAGGAGATCAAAAAACCTGACCATTCTGAAGAAGGAGAAGAACAAGTCTTCAAAGATGATGCGGCTGAAATAGCCTCACAATTTAACCCTACAAAATGTAGTTGTTAGTATAGGATAAGCAGGAATCGTTCAGTCCAAGGATTGTAGGGTACACCTACACAAAAAGGTCGATTAACAAATAAAAGAATAAAATGGGGGGGGTATGAGATTTGGTTACTAATCTACTTAAAATAATAAAAAAACAAAATAAATAAAACTATATACAATGATCGATTTCCCTAACCTAGACCAATACCACTCGGAAATTACTAAGTGTAGAAATAGAAAATCCATTTTAACATGCTACAAAAACGTGCCCATCTTAAATACCTAGATAAGAGCCCAAATGAAAAGCCTCAGCGGATCAATCTATTTATCTAATTCGTTCTAATGTGGGCTTGGATTGGAAGAGTCCTTACCATGCCCAATACTACTAATTTTTGAAAACACTCAGCATAATTCTCTTAATCAATAGTATTATCTAACCCCTGAAACAACCCACACGTGCAAATTAACCATTACACATAGAATTTAACACGTAATTTCTAGAATCGTTTAACCATTGAAACATGGTTTTTACCACTTTAGAACTAATTATTACTTGTTTAACTCGGCGTCTTAACAAATAACAATTATTCTTGACAAATTAAGCAAACAAACAAGAACACTCAGCGCCATTCTAGCATGGGAACTTATTAACCTAACTCTGAAAATTACCTAAACATGTAAAATGGCACAAGATTGTAACATGCATCATCAAAGAATTCTCGAAATTAACTCAATAATAAACTGAAAATCTCAAAAATATTAATAAAAATATTCTGAACATTTCATGTCTCCAATTACATAACTCGCAAATCCAAACACACAAAACCAAAACAAAAATTGAAAGTAGAGTCATAGTTACACTTTGAATTTTTCCTCAGCGGCTTGGCAACAAGGTAGTGAACTCGTCTCTGCTATGGTGGTGGAGCATCTTTGACTCAGCGCCTAAGAGCTTCGTAGATTGTTGGATGGATGGTGGTCACGGTCCTGTAGGTGATGGAGGATTAAGGAGTGAATTGGGCAGAGTCTCGGAAGAGTTTTTGGCCAGGAAGTGATAGGTAAGGAAGTGATCCTCATTCTGTTCTGGATGTTGCCTATTTATAAGGGAGCACTGGTTGGCTTTTGTCGATCGTACCCTTCATCATTTGGACGGATGGGATTGCATAGCTTTCTTCATCTTCTCTTTAATTTTCTGTTTCTTAATTCTTGTCCTTTTAATTTCTCATAATGGCATACTTATGGCCTTAATTCCTCTCATAATGGGGCAATTCCTTTAATTTCCCAACTGAAACATATTTCTCCTTTATTCCCCTTCTTCATTACTTGGTCAAACGTTTTAAATTTCCTACAAAAAGGTGGAGAATATTAGAATTTTTTTAGAGAAAATAAAGGGAATTAAAATGTAAAGACCGCAAAAACGTCGACAGTAAGGAATCCTGATCCCGTTAGGATTTTTTCATAAATTTTTTATTTTCTGCATATTTTACTCCAAACACTCTGCAAGACTTTGAAAATGACTTTAATGATTCAAAACACAAATCTAAGGGAGAAATAAGGCTAGAATGGAGCGTATACTCATGAAAATCGTCACACTTTGTGCTTCTATCAACTACCCCACACTTACTCTACAAAAAGCAAGTAAGTGGCTCTACTGCCCCTAACTGTTGTCTCAGAGACTCCAAACTCATGGTTTTCACGTTAAACACCGAATTAAAATCACATAGATAATTCCAAGGTTAATAAACATGTGACACTCATTTGACGAAGCAAGATATGGAGAACTTAGGTTATACAGTGAATGATAGCATATTTCGAACAAGTCCAATCAAAACTCACAAGGCATACTCTCGATTTTTCTCTCAGAAATGGCTATGCTTAAAAGCTTCACACTCAAGTATATGCAAGAGAACAAATTGTAAGGCAACAAACAGCTTGCATATTTCATCAACAAAAGCATTTTGTGAATTTTTTTTTTAACAACCTCAAGAAATGACTAAGTGCACAAATGGACATAAACCATAAGCTCAACTTTGTGCCTGACTCCACTAACCAAAGCTGCCCATCTCAAGGATCAAGTAAGGACTTTTAATGGGTTGTAATGGGGCTAAGCTAGGTTTTTCGAAATGAAGATTAAGGATACAAAATTCTAAGGACCTAGCAGAGCATATATGGACCACCTTATGTCACCATTTTTGTAGGTCAATTATCATTGTTTTGGGCCCAAGCTTCACTTTAACCATGGAAATGGACAAAGGCCTAATTTTCAACTTTGAGCCTTCTTCAATTATGAAAGTCCAGAACCACACTTTAACAATTTCTCAAGAGTTTTCTTTTCAATTTTTCTTCTTTTTCGCCGTTTTTCTTTCTTTCCTTTTTCATTTTCTTTCATTTTCTTTTTTTTTCCACGGCAATCTCTTTTTTTTCTTTCTTTCTCTCTCTTGATTTTTCCCCACTCCACACTTGTCTTTCATCGTCATCCCTATACACTATCTCATGCTCTACTAAGTCCCTAGTACAAGGATAGAGATATCCTGTACTAAGCTCATGGTAGGGTAGTGAGGGTGATGAAATAAAGGTTTTCAACGTAGGCACAAAGGGGTTCATTCTAAGGAGTCCCACGACGGGCACAATAGGGGACACATGCTTGTTTGGCTATGGTGGTTACCCTAATGCCTTCTATCCTACCTAAGATCAGGGTATATTATGGCACACAAGTTTTGACAGTCACAAAAGTCGAGTTCTAGTACTCGCTAGTCCATTAAACTCTATGGCACATGGTCATTGGATTTCCAAAAAATAATGAGGTCTAGCGAATACAGCCATGAAATTCTGAATTTATCAAATAAGCACTCGAAAAGGCTCAACAGCTCACTTAGGGTCAAATGAATCAGACTTAATCCTAGCATGCTTAATGAACCAAGTTACAATCCTATCTCAAATCTTCATACAAGTATTACAATATCGATTAACCACATAATTCAATTAAGTCCTATTTCGATTGTGAAAACCTTCAGCCATGAATTCAGAGACATGTTCACCCTAGATGTTAGGAGCATCCTAAGACTCAAACAAACAAAAAGACTTTATTAAACCAACGAAATTTTTTTTTTTAATTTTTTTTTAAAACTGAAAATTGAAAATATTCTAAAATAAAAGTGTAACCCACCCCACACTTAGAATCTACATTGTCCTCAATGTAGAAAAAAAAAATAGTATATAGACCCTAAATATGGGGGGCTACGGAAATAAGGAAAGGGTAAAACAAACAAACAAACAAAGACACAAGTACAATTCAATCTAAGTAAGTGAAGGGATAGAAATGTCAAACTCTCATTGATGGCTCCTCTACAGCTTCGGTTGAAATGGATTGCCTCCCACGCAGCGCTTAATATTTATAGTCCATCAGCCTGGACTCTCTTCCTTGTTCACACGTCTTGGGGTGCCTCATGGAGAGGTATGTCTTCCAATGTGTGCTCCACAAAGGACTCATAGTAGGGCTTGAGACGATGCCCATTAACCTCGAACTCCTTCCTTGTCTTCTCACTCTTGATCTCTACAGCACCATGAGCAAACACATTAGTCACTATAAATGGGCCAATCCAACGAGAACGAAGTTTACCTGGGAATAGCTTAAGTTTGGAATGGAATAACAGAACTTTCTGGCCCACTTGGAAGCTTTTTCCGCGGATCATTTTGTCATGGTAGGCCTTTATCTTCTCCTTGTAGATCCATGAAGCATCGTAAGCCTCATTCCTTATCTCCTCAAGCTCATTTAGCTGTAGCTTCCTATGCAGGCCGGCTTCATCATAATCCATGTTGAACATCTAGACAGCCCACCAAGCCTTGTGCTCTAGCTCCACTGGAAGGTGGCATGCCTTTCCATAGGCCAACCTAAAGGGAGACATCCCAATAGGCGTCTTGTAGGCCGTTCTGTAGGCCCACAATGCATCATCCAATCTTTGGCTCCAATCCTCCTTGTTGGGCCCACTGTCTTCTCGAGTATCCTCTTGATCTATTGGACACCTCTGCTTGGCCACTAGTCTGAGGGTGGTAGGGCGTTGACACCTTATGGGTTACCCCATACTTCTTCAGCAAAGCCTCAATTGTACGATTGCAAAAGTGAGAATCACCATCACTGATCAGCACACATGGCACTCCAAACCTAGTAAATATGTTAGTTCTTAAGAAACCAGCAACCACTTTTGAATCGTTAGTCTTGGTGGCTTTTGCTTCCACCCACTTTGATACATAGTCCACAGCTAGTAGTATATATAAACAGCCATTAGACGAAGGAAATAGGCCCATAAAGTCAATGCCCCAAACATCAAAAATTTCTACATTTATTATTGGGTTCATGGGCATTTGATCTTTTGGGCCAAGATTAACAGTCGTTGGCACCTATCACAAGAAATACAGAACAAGTTTGCATCCTTGAAGATAGTAGGCCAATAAAATCCACAATCTAAGACCTTCAAGGCCATTCTACGAGGCCCAAAGTGGCATCCACACGCTTTACTATGGCAAAATGATAGAATTGACCTATGCTCAGACTCTGGGACACATCTCCTAATGACTTGGTCACTACAATGTTTCCATAAATAGGGCTCATCCCAAATAAAGTGCCCAGCCATTTTCTTGAATTTATCCTTACTAGCTTTTGAAAGTGTGTCAGGAAATGTCTTAGTGACGACTAAATAGTTAACTATATCAGCATATCAGGACACACTAACCTCTATCCCAAAGAGCTGCTCATCTGGGAAAGTTTCCTGTAAGGGCTGGGCTTCCTCTTCATGGACTATCTTGCTCAAATGGTCCGCCACCACATTCTCACTGCCCTTCTTATCCTTGATCTCTAGATCAAAATCCTGAAGCAATAAGATCCATCGAATTAATCTGGGCTTGGCCTCCTTCTTGATCATCAGATATCTCAAGGCTGCATGGTCAGAGTAAACAATTACTTTAGAGTGCAATAAATAAGAACGAAACTTATCTAAAGCAAAGACTACAGCCAAGAGTTCTTTTTCAGTGGTGGAGTAGTTGAGCTGAGCATTATTGAGGGTCCGAGAAGCATAGTAAATAGTATAGGGCTTCTTATCCTTCCTCTGGCCCAACACAGCTCCAACAGCATAGTCCGATGCATCACATATAAGCTCGAAAGGTAGACTCCTTGAGCTTCTCAAACGCCTTCTTGCAATACTCATTGAACACAAGGGCATGTCCTTTTGCAATAGGGCACACATAGGTCTCGCCACCTTGGAGAAGTCTTTGATGAACCTCCTGTAAAATCCTGCATGGCCAAGAAAAGAGTGTACCTCCCTCACAGTTGTGGAGAAGGGTAAGTGACGTACAAGATGAACCTTAGCCTTATCTACCTCAATGCCCCTAGCATATATTATGTGTCTTAACACTATTCCTTGTGTTACCATGAAGTGACACTTCTCCCAATTCAGCACAAGGTTAGTTTCTACACATCTCTCCAGTATCAATCCTAGATTCTCTAAACAAGTATCAAAATCTTTACCGAAGGCACTAAAGTCGTCCTTAAAGACTTCAATAATATTTTCAATGTATTCTGAGAAAATGGACAGCATACATCTTTGAAAAGTACCTGGTGCATTGCAGAAGCCAAAGGGCATGCGCCTATAAGCGAAGGTCCCAAAGGGGCACGTGAAGGTCGTCTTCTCCTGATCCTCTTAGGCTATGCAGATCTGGTTGTATCCACTATATCCGTCCATGAAGCAATAGTAGGAATGGCCCGCTAAGCGCTCCAACATCTGGTCAATAAAAGGCAAGGGCATACGATCCTTCCTCGTTGTGGCATTCAGCTTCCTGTCACTAATCTTTGGGGCAGTAGCTCATTATCATCGTTCTTTACCACAGTCACCCCAGACTTCTTGGGCACCACTTGCACTGGAGAGACCCACTTACTATCAGAAATGGGGTAGATTACCCCACTTGTTTGATGCACTCGATCAGGGGCATGGTTCACTTGAACATTCTTGAAGATTTCCAAGATCTCCTGATCAGATTTATCTTTCTTTGTCTTGGCAAACCTGCTTGGGAAAGGTATAGAAACAACTGGGTTAGTCTTAACTAAACCAGTAGAGTTAGGAATTGTACCTTTGGGTGCGTCAGTTTGGGGCACGTTAACTTCCACCATTGATGTAGCTGGGTCCTTTTCAACATCCTTCTTGGACAACTCCACAACATCTTCTTCTTCATTATAGGCCACTCGGGCCTTCTTGTGGGCTTTGGGAGGGTCTAGTAGCATGCGCCCACTCCTAGTGATAATGGCTTGCAAGTGCTCATTCCTTGGGTTAGGCACCGTGTTGCTTGGTAGCTTCCCTATTTCAGCAATCCGGCCCATGAAATCCACTACTTGGCCCATTTGATTCTTGAGCTTTGCAATAACCTTTGAATGGGTCGCCTGTCCTACAACCAAAGCTTAAGTGGCGGTGTTAAGTTATTGTTGTCCCGCAGTAAGGGACTTCAGCAGTTCATCATAATTAGGGGCACTCAAAGTATTGGAAACAAGAGTTGGAGGGACAGAATTAGGAATACCAAAAGTTTGAGGTACCTGAGGCCTCAAAAACAAACCTGTTGGGTGGTGAGAATTCTGACTTGGGCCTTGAGGTGGTCTCAAGGTGTTATCATTGTTGGCCCAATGAAAGCTAGGGTGGTCTCTGAGCCCAGGATTGTATGTATTGGAGTAAGGGTTATACCTCGGGCCTCCTTGGCCTCCTTGATACCCTAGGGCATTAACAGATTCCCATCCTTCTTGAGAGGCAAGCTGGGGACATTTATCAATAGGGTGCCCTTGAGTCGAGCACATCCCCCACACTTCAGCCATTGCTCCTCCTTCATTAACGTTTAAGACTTGAGACAGTAGAGTAGACATCTTGTTGACCTTGTCTTCAAGGGCAGAGTTAGTGGACACCTCATGTACCCTCATTTGAGAGAAAAGAACCCCCTCATATTGCTGATAGTTTAGTGCACGATTATTAAGTAGCTCTTTGGCATCAGCATGTGTCTTATCCATAAAGGACCCTCTAGCAGCAACATCTAACAAACCGCGCTCATTAGCAGTGAGTCCCTCATAAAAATAGGTAAGGAGGAACCCCTCACTCATCCCATGGCTAGGGCATGATGCTACAAGGCTTTTAAACCTGTCCCAGTAATTGTAGAAATTCTCCTCATGTCCTTGCGTGATTCCACTAATTTGCTTCCTCAAAACAGTGACCTTTGAGGCAGGAAAGTACTTCGTACGGAACTCGCCCTTCATCCTATTTGATACTCCCAGCAGGCAGCTCAAATAGCCAAGTCTTGGCCTTATCCTCCAAAGTAAAGGGGAATGTCTTCATCTTCAAGATATTGATATCAGCTCCTTTAGTGCACATACTCCCACAGACAAACTCGAACACCTTGAGATGCTTGCTAGTGTCTTCACTATTCATCCCATAAAACTTGGTAGATGATGCAAAAACCCACTCTTTAACTCAAAATCATCATTAAGCCCCTCTCCTGGTTCTGGATAGGCAATGTATAAGGGTGCAGCAACCCCACTTGTAGGATTAGATAGTTGCCAAATAATCTCGGCCATTGGTGCATGTACTTGCTCAATAAGGGCTCTCTTCCTCTTCTATGTCTGCAATGTCCTCTTCAGTGACCTCCTCTTCTACCTCTTCAAAGACTTGTTCTTCTCCTTCTTCAGAATGGTCAGGTTTGTTGATTGCCTCGGTTGATCTAATTGAGGAGTTATAACCTGAGTAGCTAGAGTCATCAGTGTCCCTCCTTTCTAGAGGAGGGCGGTCTGAAAAAGTGAGGTTTGCCCTTTGCTTAGCACGTTCCAGTTTTTCCGAGAGCTCCTTAGTCTTATTAGAGACGGTGGACATTCATGGACCTTTAAGACCAAATCAAGTCTTAGTATCATAAACAAGGCTCAAAATACAAATATTATGTCTTTCCTTAACTTTCTAAGTTACATTTACATTCACATACTTAGGTACTAGAACAGAGGACCTCGTTTGTGCAATGGGACTATAGAACAGCTACCCTCGACAAGGTCACGTTACATTTTTTTTTTTTTTGAGTTTGTTATATACATAGTTATTATCTCAATTGATCCCAAGTTGTAAGTCGAGCCCAATAAAAACCACTACTATTGGTGAGATACGATATAGGGATAGTCACCTAGACATAAGTCTCATTCCTTTGTTTCAGAAGGCTGGATGGCCAGATTAAGAGATAAGTGAGAGAGAGGACTCATTTTGGTGATACTACGAAGGCTACTCCCTCATTGAGGTTTAGGCCCCTATCGGCTACTCCCACATAGTGGTTTAGGCTCATTCTATAGTATCTCTGAGATCCAATTGAACCCATCACCTAGGGTCCCAATCTAAGACACCATCTGTATGCCCCTTACTTAGCTGAGAAATTAACTTATGTGTTAGACCATTCTCCAAGTACTAATAAAGACTGCCCTCAATCTCAAGAGACCTTAGCAAGGTACTAATGAAGGGTTAAGGCCAATATTAACAAAATGGCCCTTGTCTACTAATACGATTTTACACACTTACAATAATTAAGTATTTAACTAAATTCATAACAACCTAAGTATATTAATCTAAGTGAAACACATACAATTTACAACAGGCTTAAAAAAAACAACTTCTACAAATTGTACAACAATTATAAAAGACATGCGTAATCTTGTAACACTCACAAAACTTAAACTAAATCACAATTATACCATGGCCAAACATGAATTGCAATTTGTCGCCATTCCACAAGTGTAGTACAAAAATTTAGCATGCATTCTATATATAAACAACAAATTGGATGACACATTAAGCGCTAGGGATTTTAACAATCCCCGACAATGGCGTCAAAAATTGATGCGGCTGAAATAGCCTCACAATTTAACCCTGCAAAATGTAGTTGTCAATATAGGATAAGCAAGAACCGTTCAGTCTGGGGATTGTAGGGTACACCTACACAAAAAGGTCAATTAACCAATAAAACAATAAAATGGGGGGTATGAGATTTGGTTACTAATCTACTTCAAATAAAATAAAAACAAAATAAATAAAATTATATACAATGATCGACTTCCCTAACCCAGACCAATACCACTCGGAAATTACTAAGTGTAGAAACAGAAAATCCATTTCAACGTGCTCATCTTAAATGCCTAGATAAGAGCCCAAATGAAAAGCCTCAGCGGATCAAACCATTTATCAGATTCGTTCTAATGTGGGCTTGGATCGGAAGAGTCCTTACCATTCCCAATACTACTAATTTTTGAAAACACTCAGCTTGATTCTCTTAATCAGCAGTATTATCTAACACCCGAATCGACTCACACATGTAGATTAACCATTACACATAGAATTTAACATGTAATTTCTAGAATCGTTTAACCATTGAAACATGGTTTTTACCACTTTAGAACTAATTATTACTTGTTTTAACTCAGCGTCTTAACAAATAACAATTATTCTTGAAAAATTAAGCAAACAAACAAGAACACTCAGCGTGATTCTAGCATGGGAACTTATTAATCTAACTCTGAAAATTACCTAAACACGTAAAAGGGCACAAGATTGTAACATGCATCATCAAAGAATTCTCGAAATTAACTCAATAATAAACTGAAAATCTCAAAAATATTAATAAAAATATTCTGAATATTTCATGTCTCCAATTACATAACTCGCAAATCCAACCACACAAAACCGAAACAAAAATTGAAAGTAGAGTCATAGTTACACTTTGAAGCTTTCCTCAGCGGCTTGGCAACAAGGTTGTGAACTCATCTCTGCTATGGTGGTGGAGCGTCTTTGACTCAGCGTCTAAGAGCTTCGTAGATTGTTGAATGGATGGTGGTCACGGTCTTGTAGGTGATGAAGGATTGATGAGTGAATTGGGCAGAGTCTCGGAAGAGTTTTTGGCCATGAAGTGATAGGCAAAGAAGTGATCCCCATTCTTTTCTGGATGTTGCCTATTTATAGGGGAGCAATTGTTGGCTTTTGTCGATCGTACCCTTCATCATTTGGACGGATGGGATTGCATAGCTTTCTTCATCTTCTCTTTAATTTTCTGTTTCTTAATTCTTGTCCTTTTAATTTCTCATAATGGCATACTTATGGCCTTAATTCCTCTCATAATGAGGCAATTCCTTTAATTTTCCAACTGAAACATCTTTCTCCTTTATTCCCCTGCTTCATTACTTGGTTAAACGTCTTAAATTTCCTACAAAAAGGTGGAGAATATCAGAATTTTTTTAGAGCAAATAAAGGGAATTAAAATGTAAAGACCGCAAAAACGTCGAAGGTAAGGAATCTTGATCCCGTTAGGATTTTTTCATAAATTTTTCATTTTCTGCCTATTTTACTCCAAACACTCTGCAAGACTTTGAAAATGACTTTAATGACTCAAAACACAAATCTAAGGGAGAAATAAGGCTAGAATGGAGCGTATACTCATAAAATCGTCGCACTTTGTGCTTCTATCAGAAGAGGAAGAAGAGGAGGTCACTATAGAGGACGTTATAGACACAAAAGAAGAAAAGCACACCCCTGTTGAGCAAGGACAAGCACCAATGACTGAGACTATTAGGCAACTGTCTGATCCTACAGGTGGGGGTGCTGCGCTCTTATGCATTACCTATCCACAACCAGGAGAGGGGCTTAATGATGATTTTGAGTTAAAGAGTGGGTTTTTGCATCACCTACCCAAGTTTCATGGGATGAATAGTGAAGACACCAATAAGCATCTCAAGGAGTTCGAGTTTGTCTGTGGGAGTATGTGTATTAAAGGAGCTGATATCAATATCTTGAAGATGAAGGCATTCCCCTTTACTTTGGAGGACACAGCCAAGAATTGGCTATTTGAGCTGCCTGCTGGGACTATTAATGCTTGCGATAGGATGAAAGGCGAGTTCCTTACAAAGTACTTTCCTGCCTCAAAGGTCACTGTTTTGAGGAAGCAGATTAGTGGAATCACGCAAGGACATGAGGAGAATTTCTGCAATTACTGGGACAGGTTTAAGAGCCTTGTAGCATCATGCCCTAGCCATGGGATGAGTGAGGGGTCCCTCCTTACCTATTTTTATGAGGGACTCACTGCTAATGAGCGCGGTTTGTTAGATACTGCTGCTGAAGGGTCCTTTATGGATAAGACACATGTTGATGCCAAAGAGCTACTTAATAATCGTGCACTAAACTATCAGCAATATGAGGGGGTGCTTTCCTCTCAGTGGAGGGTATTTGAGGTGTCCACTAACTCTGCTCTTGAAGACAAGGTCAACAAAATGTCTACTCTGTTATCTCAAGTCTTAAATGTTAATGAAGGAGGAGCAATGGCACAAGTGTGTGGGATGTGCTCGACTCAAGGGCACCCCACTGATAAATGTCCCCAGCTTGCCTCTCAAGAAGGATGGGAATCTATTAATGCCCTAGGGTATCAAGGAGGCCAAGGAGGCCCGAGGTATAACCCTTACTCCAATACATACAATCCTGGGCTCAGAGACCACCCTAACTTTCATTGGGCCAACAATGATAACACCTTGAGACCACCTTAAGGCCCAGGTCAGAATTCTCAGCGCCTACCAAGTTTGTTTTTTAGGCCTCAGGTACCTCAAACTTTTGGTATTCCCAATATTGTCCCGTCACCTCCTGTTTCTAATACTTTGAGTTCCCCTAATTATGATGAAATGTTGAAGTCCCTTGCTGCGGGGCATCAACAACTTAACACGGCTACTCAAGCTTTGGTTATAGGACAGGCGACCCATTCAAAGGATATTGCAGAGCTCAAGAATCAAATGGGCCAAGTGGTGGTTTTCATGGGTCGGATTGCCGAAACAGGAAAGCTACCAAGCAACACGATGCCTAACCCAAGGAATGAGCATGCCCAAGCCATCATCACTAGGAGTGGATGCATGCTAGTAGACCCTCCCAGAGCCCACAAGAAGGCCCAAGTGGCCTATAATGAAGAAGAAGACATTGTCGAGGTGTCCAAGAAGGATGTTGAGAAAGACCCAGCTACATCAAGGGTGGAAGTTAACATGCCCAAAGTTGAGGCACCCAAAGGTACATTTCCTAACTCTAGTGGTATAGTTAAGACTGGCCCAGTTGTTTCTATACCTTTCCTAAGCAGGTTTTCCAAGACAAAGAAAGATAAATCTGATCAAGAGATCTTGGAAATCTTCAAGAAGGTTCAAGTGAACATGCCTCTGATCGAGTGCATCAGATAGGTGCCTAAGTATGCCAAGTTCTTAAAGGAGCTATGCACCACAAGGAGGCAAACAAGAGAGAAGGAGGTGGTAAAAATGAGCGAGACGGTATAAGCTTTATCCAGAGGAAACTACCCCCAAAGTTGAAGGACCCAGGGAGTTTTTCTGTTCCCTGTATCATTGGTGACACCAGGTTTGAAAATGTGATGTTAGACTCAAGGGCTTCCATAAATGTTATGCCTTATAATTTGTATGTGTCCCTACGTCTAGGCCCTCTTAAAAAGGATAATGTTGTCATTCAACTTGTTGATAGGTCTAACAAATACCCTAAAGGGTATGTTGAGGATGTTCTTGTGCAGATAAACCATCTGATATTCCCTACGGATTTCTATGTATTGGACATGGAGGAATCGCCCCTAAATACCACTCTATTTCTCTTAGGGTATCCCTTTATAAGGACTACAAGAACGAAGATCGACATGTACAAAGGGACTCTCACCATGGAGTTTGATGGTGATGTTATACGCTTCAACATTCTTGAAGCCATGAGGTACCCTGTTTCTGATTTGAAACCTTGCTTTGCTATTGATGTAGTTGATTCACTCGCGCAGGTTTTATTTGAAGCAATGGTTGAGGATGATTTGGCTCTGACCCTAGAGGATGGGGTCGAATATGATGCAAATGGGGAACCTATCCCTAAGGTGGAGTGGGAAGTGGAGGAGCCCAGAGTGATCAAGACTGTGGCCTCACTAGAGGCTCAGCCTATACAGAGGTCCATTTCTTATTTATCAATTCCAGTTTCTACTAATAAAATACAACCCTCTATGGTTTAGGCACCCAAGTTGGAATTAAAGGTACTCTCTGAGCATTTGAAGTACGCATACCTAGGAGAAAATGAGACCCTCCCAGTGATCATATCATCAATAGTGGAGGTAGAATAACAAAGGAAGTTGGTGGACGTGTTGAAGAAGCACAGACTGCCATTGGTTGGACTCTAGCAGACATCAAGGGAATCAGCCCAACCACTATGTCCACCAGATCTTGTTAGAAGATGGCGCCAAGCTCACAAGAGAAGCCCAAAGACGTCTACATCCGCCCATGATGAAGGTGGTCTAAGATGAGGTAATCAAGTTGCTAGATTGTGGGGTGATCTACCCCATTTCTGATAGTAAGTGGGTGTCTCCAGTGCAAGTGGTGCCCAAGAAGTCTGGGGTGATAGTGGTGAAGAATGAGGGTAATGAGCTAGTGCCCCAAAGATTAGTTACTGGTCATAGGTACGTATCGATTATCGGAAGCTGAATGCTACAACGAGGAAGGATCATATGCCCTTGCCTTTCATGGACCAGATATTGGAGCGCTTAGCAGGCCATTCCTACTATTGCTTCTTAGATGGACATAGTGGGTACAACCAATCTGCATAGCCCATGAGGATCAAGATAAGACGACCTTCATGTGCCCCTTTGGGACCTTTGCTTATAGACGCATGCCCTTTAGCTTGTGCAACGCACCAGGTACTTTCCAAAGATGTATGTTTTCCATCTCAGAATACATTGAAAATATTATTAAAGTCTTTATGGACAACTTTAGTGTCTTCGGTACAGATTTTGATACTTGTTTAGAGAATCTAGGATTGATACTTGAGAGGTGTGTAGAAACTAACCTTGTTCTGAATTGGGAGAAGTGTCACTTCATGGTGACACAAGGGATAGTGTTAGCACACATAATATCTGCTAGGGGCATTGAGGTAGATAAGGCTAAGGTTAATCTTGTACGTCACTTACCCTCCCCCACAACTGTGAGGGAGGTACGCTCTTTTCTAGGTCATGTAGGATTTTACATGCGGTTTATCAAAGACTTCTCCAAAGTGGCGAGACCTATGTGTGCCCTATTGCAAAAGGACGTGCCCTTTGTGTTCAATGAGGATTACAAAAAGGCATTTGAAAAGTTCAATGAGTTGTTGACCACGACCCAATCACATGCCCTCCTGATTGGAGTCTACCATTCGAGCTTATGTGTGATACATCAGACTATGCTATTGGAGCTGTGTTGGGCCAGAGGAAGGATAAGAAGCCCTATGCTATTTACTATACTTCTCGACCCTCAACGACGCCCAACTCAACTACTCCACCACTGAAAAAGAACTTTTGGTTGTAGTCTTTGCTTTAGATAGTTTTGTTCTTATTTATTGCACTCTAAAGTAATTGTTTACTCTGACTCTGCAGCCTTGAGATATCTGATGATCAAGAAGGAGGCCAAGCCCAGATTGATTTGATGGATCCTGTTGCTTCAGGAGTTTAACCTAGAGATCAAGGACAAAAAGGGAAGCGAGAATGTGGTGGCAGAGCATTTGAGTAGGATAGTACATGAGGAAGATGTCCAGCCCCTACAGGAAATTTTCCCAGATGAGCAGCTCTTTGGGATAGAGGTTAGTGGGCCCTGGTATGCGAATATAGTTAACTATTTAGTCACTAGGACATTTCCTGACACACTTTCCAAAGCTAGTAAGGATAAATTGAAGAACATGGCTAGGCACTTTATTTGGGATGAGCCCTATTTATGGAAACATTGTAGTTACCAAGTCATTAGGAGATGTGTCCCAGAGTTTGAGCACAGGTCCATTATGTCATTTTGCCATAGTGAAGCGTGTGGAGGCCACTTTGGGCCTCGTAGAACGGCCTTGAAGGTCTTAGGCTGTGGATTTTATTAGCCTACTATCTTCAAGGATGCAAACTTTTTTTGTATTTCTTGTGATAAGTACCAACGGATTGGTAATCTTGGCGCAAAAGATCAAATGCCCATTAGCCCAATAACAACTGTAGAAATCTTCGATGCTTGGGCATTGACTTTATGGGCCCATTTCCTTAGTTTAATGGTTATTTTTATATACTATTGGTTGTGGACTATGTATCATAGTGGGTGGAAACAAAAGTCACCAGCACTAACGATTAAAAAGTGGCTGCAGGTTTCTTGAGAATTAACATATTTTCCAGGTTTGGAGTGCCACGGGTGCTGATCAGTGATGGAGGTTCTCATTTTTGCAACCGTACAATCGCGGCTTTGCTGAAAAAGTATGGGGTAACCCATAAAGTGTCCACACCCTACCACCCTCAGACCAGTGGGCAAGCCGAGGTGTCCAACAAGGAGATCAAGAGGATTCTCGAGAAGACAGTGGGCCCAACAAAGAAGGATTAGAGCCAAAGATTGGATAATGCGTTGTGGGCCTACAGAACGGCCTACAAGACCCCTATTGGGATGTCTCCCTTTATGTTGGCCTACGGAAAAGCATGCCACCTTCCAGTGGAGTTAGAGCATAAGGCTTGGTATGCTGTCCAGAAGTTCAACATGGATTATGATGAAGCGGGCCTCCATAGGAAGCTACAGCTAAATACCCTTGAGGAGATAAGGAATGAGGCCTACGATGCTTTATGGATCTACAAAGAGAAGACAAAGGCCTACCATGACAAAACGATCCGCGGAAAAAGCTTCCAAGTGGGCCAGAAAGTTCTGTTATTCCTGTCCAGACTCTAGCTATTCCCAGGTAAACTTCGTTCTCGTTGGATTGGCCCCATTTATAGTTACTCGTGTGTTTGCTCATGGTGTTGTAGAGATAAAGAGTGAGAAGACGGGGAAGGAATTCAAGGTTAATGGGCATCGTCTCAAGCCCTACTATAAGTCTTTGGTGGAGCATGAAGTGGAGGCTGTACTCCTCCAAAGTGCCCCACAACTGGAGGATTGAAAGGAAGTACCGTCTGGCTGAAAGACATTAAATACAAGCGCTGCTTGGGAGGCAACCCAATTCAGAATATACTGTGAAGGTGTCTACAACCAGATTTGCTTTCTCTCTCTTGTCTTTTATTTTTGTTTTTGCTCCTTTTTTTTTGTATTTATTTTCTTAAATTCCATTCCTATATGCTTATTTATTTCATTGCATGCTTATGATTGATTACATTGAGGACAATGCAATATTTAAGTGTGGGGGAAGGGATTTATATTTTTGTCTTTTATTTTGAAATATATATAAAAAAAATCAAAAAAAAAAAAATTGTTGCTTTTGTTCATTGAGTCAAAATGATTTTTGGGTGAAACACTTTCTTCAAACTAGGCTCATGTTATTAAGATGTGATGTCTAAGATCTGGTTTGAATCCGAGAAGTGCTAGCAAAGGGTCTCGTCCCCTGTCAATCAAGTGAGCTGAGCTCCGCCAAAATCGGTCCCCTCCTCACCTAGTCATGTTCCAAAGGAGTTACCGAAAGGAGAAAGGAAATAACCCTAGTCCAAAACCTTTTTGGCGTTAGTCTTAGTCCTTTGTTTTTAACTTTGAGTCTTAGGATGCCCTTAACTGCCTAGGATGAGCTTATATCTCTGAAATTATGGCTAAAAGATTATCACAATACTGAGATGAGTTTAAATGGTATTATTTGGTTAATTGAGATATATGAAAAGCATGTGCATGAGTAGTGGATATATATGGATTTCGTAACCTTGGTACAGAATATGAGCATGTTAAGATGAGTTCTGATTCATAAAAGCCCATGTGAGATATTTGAGTCATGTCCCTTTTTCTTGGAGTGATAAATGAAATATATTCTTATTTTCTTGGTGATGTTTTGATGATCTCATTATTCTTTCATTTGATTGATTGTTTGCCATAGATTAAGTTTAATAGACTAGAGAATGCTAGAATTCACTCCTGTACTTGTTGAGACTTTTATCAATACATGTCCCTGATTCTGGAAATGATATATGCATCCTAGGAATCACCACCATTGCCAAATAAGCATGTGTCCCCATTTGTGCCAGTCGTGGGACCCCCTTAGATAAACCCCTTTGAGCCTACATTAAGCTTTCTTTCATCACCCTTAAAATCCTTAACCCTGAACCTTAGTATAGTTACAATCCTACCCCTTGTTCTAAGAACTTAGTGGAGCTATCTTTTGAGACTTAATACATGAGTTTGGGGTTAGAGATGAAGATTTAGAAGAGGTGAAAGTTCAAGTGTGGGGGTAGACTTTTCCATGAAGAAAAAAATATGTGAAAGCCGTGAAAAAGAAAATGAAAAAGAAAAGAATGAAAAGAAATGAAAAAAAAAATATGTACGGCAAAAGAAAAAGAAAGGAAAAAAAATGTTTATAGATTTTAGTCCCCTATACTTGGTGAGTTTGGAGTTTGTTTTGAATTGAAGACCCACTATCGAAAAAAAGTGGTTTTTGTCCAGTTCACTAGTTTAAGGGAAGTTTAAAAAGAAGGTTGGGCCCAACATGAAGACATTAGACCTTTTTATTTTGCCTCTTTGGGAGTGACGTTGTGTATGCTTGGTGGATTTCTAGAAGTCTCTCTACATCTACATGAGCTCTGCTAGGTTTTTAAGATACTTTGTTAAATTCCTTACCCTTTGTTTCTTAAACCTTGAGCCTTGGCCCTATTACAAACCTTTATAAGACCTTTTTTATCCTTAAGATGGGACAGACTTTGATCTGTGGAGATGGGTTATAAGAGTTGAACTTATGGCTTGGCACTATGCCAATAATGCCTTCAGACAACACATTTCAGACGACAGAATTTTTGTTTTCTGTCGTCTGAATCTTTTAAACTTCTTTAGACGACATATAAATTAACTCTGTTGTCTGAATAGCATGAGAATCCATACTATTTCAATTTTTTCAACTTTTTCATAAGTTAGAAAATTAAGACAACAGATATCTGTTGTATGAAAGAACTGATAAATTAGCATTAAAAAGTGAAAAATTAAGACAACATTCAAATATTGTCTGAGTAAACCGGAAAATAATCTCTCTCAATCTGACCAAAACCTAGTTTTTGACACAACTAACTTATGGATTGTTGTTTTGGCCTTAGACTCTGAGTTTTTTTTTCCACAAGACTCAACAGCTCTCTTTCCACAGAAACTCAGCCCCTGTCTCGACCTAGAGTGAACTTCCACATAAACTCAGATCGATTCATGTCTCAAAAACAGGAGAGGTTCTTCTCCCCCCAAAAATGATAGAAGCTACAAACGCACTCCCCGGGCTGAGTTCTGCGATATGGTCATAGCTAGTGTCTAACACAGTTGCTGCAGCATGAAAAGTGCAGTAAACTACCTCAAATTGCTGAGAAGTCCTTGGAGGAGGGGAACTTTTATCATGGCATTGAGGCATGCAATGAGGTGCTGGATGGATATGGTCGTGATATTGGGCCCATACTAAGGCATGATTGTCTCTGTACTCATGCCGCATTGTTGTTGAAGGTTCTTTTGCTATCAAGCAAAGTTACATGGTTGGATTATGGTACCTTAATATGAGATTCTCTGGGGCTTACTTCTTTCCCTTTTTTTCTTTTCCAGCGTAATTGGAAAAATGATGCTCATATGGCTATAAGAGATTGCTATAATGCCCGGAAAATTGATAACTCCTCTTTCAGAGCTCATTACTATATGTCTGAAGCTTTATCACAGGTAATATTGTACTGCACTTGAGTGTATGATGGTCTGAGCTTTTATTGATCGTTGGATGGTTTAGGGGTGGAGGAAAATTGGAGTTAGGAAATAAATTGTACTTATACATACAGATAAGATTGATCAAGTGATTTTTCCATTTAAAAGCTACTGCAATATTGCCACCAAAGGATAACGCCTAATATATAAATTCTTTTAACCTTTGTTTTTCCACTTACCATAACATATGCAAGGAATTGTAGTAGGGAAAATTTTATAATAAACTTAAGGAAGGGAAACATGCAGCTTATCTATAACCATATAGTTACCTAAGCTTTCTTTTGGACGGTTTTTCAACTCGACAATTGTGGATATGGTAGTGGAATTTCATATACACATTTACTTAATACAATTATCCCAATTCCAATTTGAAATAGTTGAGCATTGTAAAACACTTTTGGCTCCTATTCCTCTTGCTGACAGACCTGTAGTGAAAGCAAGGGTGGGTTTGAAGCTAATTTTCAGTTATTTTGAGGAGCAATGCTGTGAACAAATTTCTTAAAGAATTGGGTTTATCTATTCCAAAAAAAAAAAAAAAAAAAAAAAGGAAAATACTGTTCATTATTTTTATGCATCTGGGTTCCTCATACTATTCTTCTAAGGAAACTATAGCAGATATAAAGTTGTGGCATCAATGGCTTAATACACCCCATCATATATCTGCCAGAGTATAATCACATATTCATGCAATATCTGGTGCTTCTTGCTCTTAAAATGTTGTCAGCTTGGCTTGATAAACTACTTTATGATTATATGTTTTTTGTACATAGCTAAGAAACATGTGTTAGATCATGAATGAAGTGAGAGAAGTTTGATAAGTAGGGACTTTGGACCTGTCTTTGTTTTTGGTAAAGTATTTTTTTTTATTGATGAATGCTATTTTCTTGCTATTGGCCAAACATAAAGAAGTTGTAGAATTTGCTATGGCAGCACAATCTTTAGCTCCGTCAAATCCTGAGGTAACAGCACAATTGGAGAGTGTAAAAAGAAAGCTTGCTGCAGGCTTGTCACTTTGAGTGTGTTGTGCATTCTTTGATTCCCAGTAAAGTAGATTGTATATTTTTGAGTGCATCCTTTGATACTTTACTGCAGGATTATAGATTTTTAATTCAGCTGTTAATTTTATTTAGTGTAGTAACTAGTAACGGTGTGGCCTCTGTATGTTGAACTGAGACTAAAACCTTTAGATAACTAGGGTAATAGCATACCGGAGTAATGTATTGTTTACAATTTGTTATATTCCATTGTAGACAGACATTACTTTTTCTGTTAACACAGACATGTCCATATCTGGCATGTCAACATCCTAAATCTGGATATATGGCCTGCTGATATATTTGTCTTGTTTCTTTTGGATAAAGATCTTCTGAATTTGAATATGTAGTCTTGGGAACGAACCATATATTAATGAAGTCAAATATTGGATTATTCTCAAGGATATAGGTATCTGCTGGAGCGTCTATGGTGGATAGGATTCATTAAACGAGGAATTTTTTTTAATCCAATTGTCAGGCCTATCAATTACCCTGCATTCTATGAGGTAAAATTGATCTAACTGCTTACCTATGGACTTTATTGTTTAATGATATAGTGCATTCTCTGTGCATATAACTTTCATATTTAATTTGCTGCATTTCCTTATTGCAGTGGGGAACGAGGTCAAATTTGGTTTACACAGACAAGGATATTGATGAGATCCGAGCGAAATGGGCTAAGCATGTTTTGAAGTTCCCAGAAAAAATAAGTATCAGCCTATATATATGCTTTTGTTTCTGGTAGGTTATGAGCAGTAGTAGTGTCTAGGAACTGCTTTTCTGCATTTTGATAGAACTGATGGAAAATGTTGAACAAATGCATGCAGTTGCTGTAACTACTCTATGGATGCTACTAGGTTTTTGTCTTAGTTAGATTAGGATCCATGCAATAATGGCAGTAATTAAAATCGGTTAATGTAAATACTAGCATGCTAGCGAGAATAGTATTATGCTACTGATGGGAATGTATTTTGTTGGGTTAATCCAATTGTCATGAGGAATTTGCTTATTTCAGATCTTATAATAATATAATTAATATGCCTTTTTGATGACTAGTGTACAGGATGGGTTTGCTGTGGTTCAAATCCAACAAATGCAGGTTATGATATATTGTATCACAAATACAGTAACAACATAAAAGAATATCTTTGTATTGTTCCTTCATACTTGTAACAACAGAAAACTGGAGTTTATTTCACTATCAAACAACAGAGATGCCTTTAACAGACAACAGAAAACTGAAGTTTAATTCACTATCAAACAACAGAAATACTGCCAATAGACAACATAAAACTGAAGTTCAATTCACTATCAAACAACAGAAATACTTCCAACAGACAACATAAAATTGAAGTTCAATTCATTATCAAACAACAGAAGTTCTTCAAACAAACAACAGAAACGCGAATTTCATTTAATTATCACACAACAGAAGAGTGAGTTTCTAAACTCAATCAAACTACAGAACTACATGATTACATATAGTTTTATTGTCTATCAGACAACATAAAAACTTAAAACTGTGGTTGGAATACAAGACAAAAGACATAAAAATAAAGTCTTACAACTATTTAGATGACAGATGAACATAATTTACCTAGTTATAAGTAATTTACAAACAACAATTAAATGTCATTAAAAATGCATTCTGACAATAGATTGTCAAACTAGCCTTTATTTTGGTAACTTCAGACAACATATAGATGTTTTCTTATTTGTTTTCAGACGACAGAGGTTTTATTAAAACTGTAGTTTGTACCTCATTTCAACAACATCATGTGCCGTTGTATATGATTATTAATCACAGAAAGTCTCAAATACTTCAATGTTGGGTTGTTCAGACGACAGAACCTTGCGAAACTTCTGTAGTCTGAGTGAGAAGAGACGACAGAGGATATCTGTGTTCTGATGCCGAAAGAGAAGACAGCTTGATAGACTACAGATAATTTATATATCAGACGACAGATGATATCTTTCATGAGATCTTTTGAAAAATTATATTCACAAAGTGCTTTTCGTTTCTTATATATATGAGCTATTTGATTGCCTCAAAATATTTTCTCTTACATATAATTGAGTGATTATAAGCTTTTAAGCATTGACTTGATCTGAGTGAAGAAATAGTGGATATACCTTGTGAGGATGTGAATCATACTTGTCTGAAACATGCTGAGCTCCACCCATCACCATTGTTACAACCAAGTCCTACTTATTTATATGTGGATTATATGCTTCAATTAACTCTCGAATATCTAAATATTGATTCTTGATTAAGTGCTAATTTTGATGCCATGAGAGTAAGGATTTCTGAGACAAATGTTAAGGGCAATATAGTCATTATGTGTCACTTGTGTAGAGTCTAGTAGTGACGTGTTTGTTTTTGGTTGAGTCTTTTTCGTTTTTATTTTGCTAAGGGACTAGCAAAAGCTAAGTGTGGGGCAATTTGATAGGACCACAAAGTGTGACGTTTTTAATATGTATTTTCCCTCATTTGGCTAAGTTACTCTCTTAAAATTAATAATTATAGCATAGTTTTTGTTTTTAGGTATTTCAAGGACGGAAATGGTGAAAAGAGGTGAAAAAGAGTAGAAATGAGCGTAAATTAAGGACAAGTCATTTTAGAAACTTTCCTCTTTCATTTTAGGAAATATTTCCTATTTTGTTTTAGGGAACTTTCTTCATTTGAACTTTCCTATTTCTGATTTTCTTGTTTTAAAGAGATAATTTAGGAGTCCATCACATTAAGAACTCTTGATTGATGAAATCAACGAAAACTTAAAAGAGAAGAAAACTTGCATAAATCAGGAAGAATTCGAGGAGATAAAATGAAGTGTTTATAGTCAATATTTATTCCTAATTATCTTATTTTCTATTGATTATAACACTAATTAAATTCTGATTTTTCTTGATTGTAGGAGTTTATTGTGTGCACAATTCTTGGAAGAAATTAGTGCAATTCAAATGAGAGGAATAAGGGATGTATCTGGTCACTATTCAAGGAAAAGAAGGAGCATTGCATGATTAACTCTAGAGATATCTAGGGTATCAAGGGAAAAGAGATCAGAAATTTCATGACTTTGTCAAGAGAAAATCAAGGAAATTTGGAGGAGAAAGCACCTCAAGATGAATGGCCATGATTGCATCACAAGAGAGGAGGATCCCTCTATAAATAGCAGCAATTCTCAACACCAAAAGTATCACTTCCTGGCCTATCACTTCCAGACAAAAAAACTATTCCATAACTCTGCCCAATTCACTCCTCAAACCCCCATCACCTACAAGATGGTGACCACCATCCATCCATCAATCTACGAAGTTCTTAGGCGCTAAGTCAAGGACGCTCCATCACCATAGCAGAGACGAGTTCATCACCTTGTTACCAAGCCACTGAGGAAAGCTTCAAAAGTGTAACTATGACTCTACTTACAATCTTTGTTTCGGTTTTGTGTGTTTGGATTTGCGAGTTGTGTAATTGGAGACATGAGATTTTCATAATATTTTTATTAATATTTTTGAGATTTTTAGTTTATTATTAAGTTAATTTCGAGAATTCTTTGATGATGCATGTTACAATCTTGTGCCCTTTTACCTGTTTAGGTAAATTTCAGAATTAGGTTAATAAGTTGCATGCTAGAATCACGCTGAGTATTCTTGTGTTTGCTTAATTTGTCAAGAGTAATTATTATTTGTTAAGACGCTAAGTTAAACAAGTAGTAATTAGCTTTAAAGAGTGGTAAAAATCATGCTTTAATGATTAAACGATTCTGGAAATTACGTGTTAATTGCTCTATGTGTAATGGTTAATTTACCCGTGTGAGTTGATTCGAAGAACAGATCAGATAAATGGATTGGACCGTGACAGCTTTTCATTTGGGCTCTTATCTAGCATTTAAATTGGGAACATTTTTGTAGCATGTTGAAATGAAATTTCTGTTTTTACACTTAGTAATTTTCGAGTGGTAGTGGTCTAGGTTACGAAAGTCGATCATTGTAGATAGTTTTATTTGTTTTTATTTTAAGTAGATTAGGAACAAGATTTCAAAACCCCCCATTTTATTCTTTTATTTTTTAATTGACCTTTTTGTGTAGGTGTACCCTTCAATCCCCGGACTGAACGATCCCTGCTTATCCTATACTGACAACTACATTTTGCAGGGTTAAATTGTGAGGCTATTTCAGCCGCATCAATTGCCCTTCTTTTGTGTATACCATCTCCCTTCTTTGATGGAGAACGTCGACACCGGCGGAATGTAAAGTCTGGTTAAGACCCCTTGCAGCTTATCCGCCTGCCCTTCTTCCCTCGCGGCTTTCAACTTTTTGAATAAGTTTGAGTCCCTTAGAGCAGGAGTTTCTGAACCACTGTGCACTCTTGAGCTACATGGTTGGAAGTTTCTAGAAGATGATATTAACCTTATTGGCCAAAACGGACAGTCTGGGATGTTTCCTCATGCAGCGCTTGCGTATCACATTCTTCCTTGCATCGCGAGCATAGGATGATGGGTAAACGAGTCTTGGATTCCTGCTTTATGGCTTTGTCTCCAGCCCTTTTCAAATCCTTAGCCGTGTGGTCTGGACTTTGATTCTGCTGATCTTTTGCACCTCATGGCACGTCCACCATGTTGATGCCGGTATCTGGGAAGGGATCTAGGTCCACCAACGCTGCTGCTGTTGTCGGCGCTTCTACTTGCAAACTACCGTTATTTAACCAGATTTGGATCTGATCCTTCAGCTTAACACAATCAGCTGTATTATGATTCCACATATTATGAAGTTTGCAGTATTTCTTCCCCCTTAGCTGCTCTGGTTTGGGAAATGGGCCGAAGTCGGTTTTCACCATCTTCGTGACGATCATTTCATCCAAGATTTCATGTGCTTTGTTCGCGTCGTAAGTATAACTTGGGAACTCTGGTTTGGTGAAAACCACCGACTTGAGCTTCACCGGCTCTTTACACAACTTCAGTTGCTTTAGCATTGAAGCCTTTTTCCCAGTGAGTTCCAGCGCAGCTATCTTGTCTTCTTCAGACTCGTCAGCCTCTGCCAGGCCGGATTCCTCGCTCCTATGGTAAGGATCATAGGAACTTGATTGATGGCTGACCGCAGCCATTGTTCTATGCTTCTTAGGCATGTATGTTCCTTTGGATAAGTTTCTCATAGCGTCAATTTCCCTGAGCAGATGCTCAAAGCTCCCTACTTCTGTGATCAGTTCCCCCATAGAGTTGAACATGCTTCCATGCTGCTTCTTGCGATGGCGAGGCTCTAAGCCTTTGATTTCCAACTTTACCAGCTCTTTCTCCGGAAGAATCACGTTCAGCTTCCCTTTTTGGATATGGAAACACTGAAGGTATGCAACAGCGGATTCAGTTAGTTGCTGAGCCATCTGAGTAAGTGAAGCCAGATCTACCTGCGGCTCGATAGTCCTGAAGGTTTCTTTAAACAACTCTTCCATCGTGGGCCAACTCGCGACAGATCCTGGTTGTAGCTTAGTGAACCAGGTGAAGGCAGACCCTGACAAAGAAGTGGCGAAGATATTACACTTCAGGTTGTCATCGTTCTGGTAATGGCCACACTGTATTCGAAACCTGACCAAATGGGCCGCTGCATTTTTGACCTCCTCTCCAGAGAAAGTAGAGAACGTAATGCTCTTGTATCCTCTAGGATAAGGTGCCTGCGTAATATGCAGTGGGAAAGGCCCCTGATAGGCCTTCTCTAGGTTAGGCCTCTGATTTACGGCCCTGATCATTGCTTCTACCTCCTCTCGCCTTATATATCCCATATTACGAGGAAGAGGTGGATGAATCACTGTGTCATTACTGGCCAGATTAGAGGTGGTGCCTGTGTCAGCTGTGGCGCATGTGATGCCTAGTTAACCAAAGATATGCCACCTCCAGGGGTTGTTTTGGGTGGGGTCAACATCTACGATGTAAAACCCGCTGCTGGCTAACCCTTCGTGGCCGCGGTGATCTTTGCTGGACTTCCAGCCTGTTGGCTCATTGGAGGCTGTTCATGATACGCGTATTCAACTCCGTCGCTATCGTACTAGGGAGACGGGATATTGTCAACAAGGGCTCCCTCATTGATTTTCAAACTCTTAGTCCCTTGCTTGATGGACGGCGTGGCGCTATTCTTTCCGCCCGTTGTGGGAGTAATCTCCTTACCCCTGACTGATGCGGCAGTTGCAGTTAAAGTGGATGTGGCCGTGCTTCCGCCGCTAGCTTTTTCTCAAGCATTTGGGGGTATGTACTTGCTTGACCCTATAGGCTGGCTGAGGGACCCTAGAATATCATTGGGGTCCCCTAACACCTTATTCAAGACATCTCTTACCTGATCCATCTTAGCTTTTTGCATGGCAACTTGGATCGCGGTATTGGATCTCTCACTGCGAATAGCCGCGACTTCTGTGAGAACGACCTTAGTCTATGTAGCTTGGGCATTTATCAAGGTCACGAGCTGTTCATATTACTCCTGCGCTTGTCGTGACGTGTGGTCTATATGCCCTTACAACATCTCCATCTCCAGCCTGACTTTCATTATCAAATTGTTGGACATCCGTCGCTGCTCCTCAAATCTTTTAGCCGTCTTTGCCCAGAATGTACTATTGTTTTTTCGCATGATCTTAAGTTACGCTTCCAGGCTGGCGTTTTCAAGGATAGGGATGGGTACAAAAACATCCGCTCTCACCTCGTCCTCAACCACCTTGGTGGTATCAAACGCTCCTCCAGCCTCATTAGGCTGGGCGGTGAGAACTGCCCCACCCTCAGTAGCGGGCTGTTGACTTTCTCCTCGTTCGGTCGTCATCTCTGTTGATGGCGTGTGGAGAGAAAATGTCAGAACCCATCCCGAAAATCCTTTCAAATTTTCAAGATAGACTCTGCGGGGCCCACTTTTAAGAAAAATTCGACAGAACTTCCCTTAAAAGTGGACAACCCAACCTGTGAGAAAAACGACAAAACACATATTTCTAAATTCAAGATCTCACAACAAGCAGTCATTAAGCAACAACCAAGCGTAAGGCAGTAAAATTTATACAATACAGCCTCTTAGGGTTATCAGAGCAATCTACGATAAAAGCAAATATATTACATGGGGTAGGTTAATATTAACCTACGAAAGGCAAGTGGCAGAACTGGTGCTAAGCCTCGATCCCACGCCGAACAGCAACACTGCGAACTGGGCAAAGGAAACCGAAAAGCCCAGGGGAAAGTAAGCGATAAAACGTTAGTTGTGAGTGGACAAAAATATTTAATCAAGAAAGAAGTGTTTCTCACTTTCCCATTTTTATTGTTTAGAACATTCTTAATGCATGCAATAGGGAACCAAGGGTTTCCAAATCACTTCCATGACTAAGCCAGCCGGCTGGCTTAAGGGAAGTTCGACCGACTCTGGTAGTCGGACGAATAAACAAATAAGTAAATAATTTAAAAGGTATGAGGAAAAACGTCATCACCATACAATAAAATAAAGTGAGCCGCTAAGGCTCGGGTCGGAGTGTCCCACACTCAAGAGCATCCCATGCTCGGCTCTACTCACCCACTAACACAAAGTAAGCAGGGAGGAGTACCAATAAGCTAGCTAGCAATAAAGTATATCGACCCAGGTATGGTGGATAAGAACCATATGAAAATCGAGAATTTGTGAGATTTCCTCGAAGTCTCACAAGAAAGGAATTTAGTCCAACGACGTGACCCCGCACGCCGACATGATTCAAAATTATGAATCAATATATTAAAATCATGTAAGTTTATAATCTCGAAGAAATCTTCCCTTTCCGAAGATTTTTCGAGAAACCCGAATCTACTAATAAATAATGATACTTTCATTTTCAGAAATAATCTTATCGAAGATTATTTCTAATAAAAAGTTCGAAATGGAACATAACCACTTCTAATCGGCAATTTGAACCATAACTAATTTCATAATCAAAAATCGAATAATTTGCTCATTAAATAATAAATACTTTAAATAATTTCGAAACTCAGAAAATTTAATTGCATGCATGACTTTAAAATCAAACGTCCACTCACCGTATATGGCTAAGCCTGCCGTCGATCCGAACCCTCTTCGTAGGAATCCTCCTCACGTCCTGTACCATATAACGTTCAATAACCAATAAGTACAGGACGGATAAAAATTAAATCCACCAAAACCAAACCATATCCCAATTGTTATTATTTGCTTAAAAATCTCAAATTTCACTTTTCTAACTTCATTTCTTTACTTTGAGCTTCCGATTAAGGAATTCCGATACACGGATTATTCGTGAATTAATCAATGAATTTCACACCATAACGAAAACCATATCTACACTTCACAAAATTAATCCGAAGTCACCAATGTGCAAACTACATTATACTATCGACTTAATAACCAAATTACGACAATCAGAAACCTGCCCTACACCACCTCACGCGCCGCCCACAGTGGCGGCGAGTGGCGGTTACTCGCCGGAATCAACCTCCTCCTATGGCCACCAAATTTCATCCACAACATCAATTCTACTCACTGATCATTTCATTCAACTACAACACATCCAAATAACAATCAAAACCAGTCGAAATCAACGAATGAACATAAACCCAGAAATTATCCAAGAACCCTAGAATTTCAATTCAACAATTCAACTTCTACACAGCAAATCGAGACACAAGGCCATAGGGGAAATGATCAGTGGAGAAAACCGAACCTTCGACACCGGTTTGGTGGCCGGAGACGACCGAAATAGCCGGAAATCACCGAAAAACCCAATCTGCTACAGTGAGCTTTATGGCTCAATTCCTAGCTCCTCCGGTCGAGATACCATGAAATGTGACCATGAGCATGACGAGGAGGAAGAGGCGAACCCAGGGACGTCCGGGTTTCGTCGTGGGGCGGCCGGAATCGCAGGAACTCAGAGGGAGGGGTTTCGGCCGAACTGGAGGAGGAAGAAATCGGGGGAGAGGAGAGAGAAAAGGCCGGGTAAGTTTCCAATTTTGGAAACTTACCACAGTAACTTCCTATTTAAAGAATTTTACTATGAACAGTAACCGGGAATAGTAAATTTAGTTTTTCGCTTATAACTTTCGAATACTAACTCCGATTTTTACGAACCACGTATGCATGTTCTCGGTTTAACATCCTCTACGACTTCCATGAATAACATTTTCTCAAATTATGACCCGAACAAAAAGTCAACTTTTAGGGCCACTAAAATCATATTACGGAGTAAAAAGTAAGTGTAATTGACATTTACCGTCAAATTAATAAAAATCGAAAATTCTGGGTTCGGGACGTAACAGAAAATCTTTGAATTACTAATTCTTCCGAAAGACCACGACAGTCTACACGCAAGTGCGGTCTGTAACTGGAGGTCTTGTGTTTCAGGCAGTTGACGTAAACCTTTTGGTAAGCGTTATCGTCTGACTTCCCAATGGTGAATATCTGGCAGTATGCTGTATTGTATGTCCCACTGGGTGTGCCAAAATGTTTGGCTCCAGTTTTGTTGCAGCTGGTCAACAGTGTCTTTTCTGCGCGGGCGTGCCAGCACCGTTTGGGTGCAGTCGTCGAGGGTGTCCCTCGACCTGATTTCTTTCAAGCGATTGTAGACGAGGAGAGCACCAACCTCATTGCAGGTCCTTTATGCCTCGTAGCAAGGAGTTTATCTTGTGTTACCAAGTCGATACTCAACGTTGTAGGTTAAGCAGAGCGAAATCATAGGGAAGTAGAGAGAACTTGCTAAAGCGTGACTTTAGCTTGGCTGGTTTGCGAAGGCGTTACCATTGCTTAGCTAGTTCCTTAACCATTGTGGTCGCGGTACTAGAGTCGGCTCCCGAGGAGACTAGGACCGAAGCACGTTGACAGAGGATTTGGTGGCACTGACAGTCTGCTCTTGAGAAGACTAGGACTGGAGTGTGATCACCGGTAAGAGAAAGAGAGGAATTGCTCTTAGAGAAGGGTTGCTCTAGAGAGGCTTGGATAATCTTAGAGATTGTTATAGAATTATGTTGTCCTTTGTTACTTGTTGTAGCCTCTATATATAGGCTACCAAGCCATAGTACTTGGCTTTAAACAAATCATGATAGGTTAGGTTTGAGTACTTAAAACACTAATGAAATGTTAGGTTTAAGCACTTAAAACACTAATGAAATGTTAGGTTTAAGCACTTAAACACTAATGGAGCTATATCTCCACCACGAACTCAAAATGGGCCTTCGACTTCTTCATATCAAATGATCCACAATGAGTGTAGATCATTGTGGCAAATTTTCAGAGTTTTCTTCCATGTAGTTGGGCCGAAAATGCTACTGGACTCCTTACAGGTCCAGTTTTCCAGTTTTGCTTATGCAGAAAATTGGACTGATTGTTTAAAGTCTTTCCACTCAAAACTAGCTCCGAAACTCTTCATAAGAAATGATCCTTAGGATGTCTAGAATTAATCTGGAAAGTTTTAGCTTATTTGGATTTCATTTGGTTAGTCTGCAGCCCCTCTTTCCTTATTTAGCTCGGTTTCTCTTAGCCGAAGTAGGAAAATGTGCTAAAGTTGACTTTTCATTTCCATGCTTCCATCATTTCCTTTTCTTGCAGCTTGCATAATCTTCCATAGTAGGCTTTATTTAGCCTCTAAATAATATATTTTGAACTTGTCGACAATATATAGCTTGAGCCACTGACATTGGCTCAATTTCTCCAAGACACGCCTTGTCAGGGTAAAATACTCATTTTGGGTCCAAACACGTCTATCAGGGGCTAATAGATGTTTATTTGGGGGGGGGGGCAATGGGTGGTAATAGACGTCTATTGAGGGCCAATAAACCTTTCCGGCGACCTATGAAATCTCTGACGGCCGCGGTGAGGTTTTTAGAGAAATCAGGTGGGCGATGCCCGGTGACCGGAATCCGGCGATCGATGACGGAGCTCCGGCGAAGTCTGCTATGGTTTCTCTCTCTCTCTCTCTCTAAGTAACAAAGGGGTGAGGGTAAAATAGTCTAAAAAAACTTAATGGGGTATTAGGGAAGACTTCATTAGAATGTTTTGGGTAAGAGAGAACTAAAAAAATTAATGGGCTAAGTGGGAAAAAAATATCTAGAAATAAGGTAAATAGACAAAATCCGTTTTCTTAATTTCACCTCAACTGACTCCCCAAAATGCCAAGAAAGCATGATTTCACTAAAAGACAAAAACAATCAAAGAATAAAAATCAAGAACAATAAGAAATCAATTAGAGAAACTAACATTAGAAACTCAGAGATAATTTTATTTGAAATGAATGGAAAATGGACTTTCAATCCCACCATAAGCACATATGTAAGGGATTTAAACATAATTTCACTAAAAAAATCAAATCAAATGAATTAAAAGTAAAAAGCGTGGGAAATCAATGTATATTAAAAGTAAAAAGCGTGGGAAATCAATGTAGATCGACAAAATATTAAAAATTAAGAGATGACTGTTTGAAATTAATGGAAAGCTATATGCAGCTTTGAAATCTCACCACAAACACACATGTGATGATTTAGATACACATTAACAAGCACAATAGTTTAGGTTTTTGATACACTTCAACAAACAATAGATTATCTCACCAATTCTTTATTCCCCTTTAAGTTGACTTTCTTTCTCTCTTGTTTTATTTGCCACATGGCGCAATATAATTTATCTACATTGAGCCTTATGATAGGTCCACATGCGACCTCATATTGGTCAAAATTCCAACCCCACAAGAAATAACTCCGATATTGATCTTCTTTGTGTCGATGGACTCGATTTAATGCAATCTACAACTTTCAAGAAAGAAGTTTTCTCATAATCTGAATTGAAGAAAAATGTCACTTTTAGGGCTCTCTAAATGTTTTAAATGAAAGTGAAAAGTGAAAAAATTGATGTTTACTAACCAAATGACTGATAAACGTGTAAATCTAGGTATGAGGCATAACAGAGACTCCTATTGATTTTTAGTAAAAAAATGAAGGAGTGGATGTTGTTGAAGTACGTTAGTCCTTTATTAACGGAGATGACATGTGTCAAAATTTGAGGCAGTGATAGATTTGGCACAGGAAATATTGTGACACTTGATCCTCTTCCCTATATCAACTGCTACATGAGGTGGGATGCATGTGGTACCTTGCATTGCTCAAAAACTAATTCTATTTTTTTTTTCTTTTCCATGTTTGCCTTTCATCCTTTTAAATATACTTTTGCATGTATAAATTTTTGTTGGGTTCTTTGTTCCGTTTCTGGGTTTATGAACATGAAACGATAATCTTTTGTTCTTCCAGGCAATCCTAGTAACACCTCACAATTGAATTTCCATAAAAAAAATAAAATAGCCATTAAAAAATGAATTTAGTTTCCAGTAAACTAAATATTAAATTTTAGATTGTAGTAGGATCTACAAGTCATCTATTGCGTGAGAAATGTTAAAAGAGAAGGTACGCAGAAAGGAAAGGTAGCTAGCATTTCTTTTTAGGGTTTTTGTCCATTTACCCCATTTTTAGAGATTTTTTTCCCACTTACCCCATTAAGTTTTTTTAATTCCCTCTTACCCAAACAACTCTAAGGAGATCTTCTCTAATACCCCATTAAGATTTTTTTTTGGTTTTATTTTTTTTAATACCATTTTACCCTCACCTTTTTTAGTTAGAGAGAGAGAGAGAGAGAGAGAAACCATATGGGACTTCGCCGGAGCCCGGCCGACTTTCTTCGGAATCCGGCCAACTTTTGCCGAATTCCGATCACCGGCCGCCGTCCACCGGACTTTTATAAAAACCTCAACGGAAAGTTTTGTTACCCTCAATAGACATCTACTGCCCCCCAATAGAGGGGCAATAGACCTCTATTGCTCCCCAATAGACGTTTATTACCCTCTAATAGAAGTATATTGTCCCCCAATAGAACTTTCGGTCACCGGAATGAGAACTAATCTTCTTAAATTTAGATAAACAAAACTTTGATTAAAGAAAAAAAAAAAGATATTACATCAATTCAAAACATCTATTACCCCCCAATAGACGTATATTGCCCCCAATAAAACTTTTTTTTTTCCTTCCTTTTTTCTTTCCTTCTCAGACTTCTTCTGCCCACAGTTTACAAAAAAATAGAAAAAAAATTTTTAAAAAAAAATAACGGCCTTGCCCACTTTGTCTACCCACTTTCTCCACAGCCAAAGCAGATTCAATAGACCAAAGCCAAAGCAAAATCGAGATGATGAACCAACAGTGGAAATTCGAAAGAGAGAGAGCAAAATTCAATACAACCCAGAGACAAGTTTTGGTCAATCAATAGAAGAAAAAAAAATAGAGACTGAATATAGAATCATGGTTTCATTCTCAATATCTAATCCCATCGAACCCAAAACAGTATTGAATTCTGGATTGAATCTGACAGAGGTGAGAAGATGTGGTGACTGCCTGATCATGATGCCGCTTGCATGGACGCCGCCGCCGCCATGTCGTCCAACATCATGATGCCGGATTGAATCATGATCGAGGAAGCGGGCTAAAGCGGAACCTTTACATCTATCGGATTACCGAATTTATATCTGGATTTACTAGAGCGGATCGAGGAAGGGCCGAGACGGAGGTTGAAGAGAGAGAGAGAGTTGCCGGAAGCGGGCTGAGGCAGCGATTCTGCAGAGAGAGAGAACTCCGGCGTTGATTTGATTATGTAATGATATCATTGTGGTTTTGCCGGAGCTCTGACGTTGATATCTTGGCGAGAGAGAGAGAGAGAGAGAGAGTAATCTGGTGAGAGACTGGTGGATCGGATGGGATGAGAGAGAGGGGAAAGAGTGGCATGAATGTAGTTTTTTAATTAGACGGAGGGTAAAATTATCATTTTACTTTTAATTTGTGTAAGTGGAAATAAAAAACAGTTGATGGTGTAAGTGGGAATATCTTGAACTAATTTTGGGCTTTGGGTCAAGAACCCTTCTTTTTATTTCAATACCAATTTCTTATTGAATTTGTCTCTGTCTCTCTGATTCATTTGAAATTCTAAACAAGAATTTGGATATTAAATATTTTTTGATAAAAAAAAACTCCAACGACAGATCCACAACAATCACAACACCGGCTAAAAATTACATTAAGAAAGATAAACTATCAATGGATTCAACAATGACAGAATTGGATAACTAGCCAAATCAATTTGACCAAAAACTATAGCAATAACTACGACAAGTGACCACAACAAAGAATTGTTAGGTTGGTCATCCCAAGATTTCGCGATCACATAAGAACATAGTGGAACTAAATCGCACGGCCTAAAGCTTGCAAGGAATTGAGACAACTAGTCCGTTATCTAGATGGAGAGCCCTACCGAAATCCAAGACAACAATCGTGACTTGAAAAAAAACCTTTTTTTTTTTTTAATCAAATCATTAACTTAAAAGTAACAACTACTCATTCGACTTCTGCTTACAAATGAGAGACTTATGGTACTAGAGCGATAATAGTGGGTGAATCCCGAAAAGGCGAAAACTAACAAAAACTAAAGCCAACAGCCAAAAAAACACCCCGACAGGCAACAGCCAAATCGCGTCGCATCCAGTTCTAATGGGCTGGGTAGGGGTCAAGCCCCACCGGGCTTTTTGGGCCCAAAAGAAAAATTAGGTATATGTAGCTTCTTGTTTTTTAGATTCTCTCCTTGTAGCGTGATAGCCAGAGTTTTCTTGTTTAGAGTTCAGACTTCAGACTACCGATTCTTCAGATTGAGTTCTAGACCTAGTCTTCTTCTTCTTCTTCAGTTCTTCCTCTCTTAACTGTGTAAGTATCATGCTGGGTTGCAATTTCAGATTACCATATTGCTGGTTATTGATTTAATGATTTCAAATCAGGTGAATCAATTGCTGGGTTGCCGGCAGTGTGTGAGTTACTGAGTTTGATGAAATTGCTAGGTGAATTGGGTATCAAGCAGTTGAGTAAAAAATTGGAGCTTTTGGTTCTTTTGAGGTTTTTGGGGAGGTGGGTTTGAATTGGTCTTTGTTGTTTGGATCAGGGAGAGGTTTCTGTAATCATTTGAACTTCTTCTATTGAGGTTCAAAATTGATCGTATTGAGTGAATGGTTTTGTATTAGTTTTGGAGCAAAACTGGGTTGGTGCTTGTTTGGGGAAAACAATCATGGAGTACAGAGAGATTTATATAGATTTGGTAGCTCATAAATGGCTCCAGCGTCGTTATATATGTTACTAGTTAGCTCGTGGTGTAATATTATGAATAAGATGAACATATTAGGTGAAGGGCAGTCGTTTTTCTACCAGAAGGTAGCCACTAAAAGCATACACATTTAATGAAAATCTGTCAGTATAGACTGTAGACTATTTGATTTGAATTCTCTTTATATCTAGTGTGGAAAAGGTGCTTCATTTCTCTGCTAATATTCTGATTAATTTTTATTTACGGAGTTTTGATGCGATTACTGATTTGCTATTGTTGTGTTTTGCTTTGTTGTTGAACTAGAGCAGACATTAGTTTGCAGTGGACGCTCGCATCTATACCGTTAATTAAATCCTTGCATCTGTACTATTAATTAAAGCCTTTGTTAAGAAATTCAAGCCCCACCAAGGTTGTAATCCTGGATCCGCCACTGCTAGTAATCTCCACTCCGAGCCTCAACTTCAAAGACACAAACACCCGCCGGCGAGACCTAAGACGCTTAACTTTCTGGGTAACGGGCTTTCATTTTCTTATGGGTTTTCTTTTACTTATTCAGCTCCGGCTGCTCGGCCGATTTTCTTACTTTAAAGCTATTAGTCTCTTTTAGGGTTTAAGTTGCCATTGATGCACCTGTTTATTTAGCTTTGTTTAAGTTCCGATTGTTTCAGTTGCTGTTTTGAGATTATTTTCAGTCTGATGGTCCATTTGTTTTAGCTGTAAGACTGTTACCCTATCATTTGATGGTTTTTGTTGCTGTCTTAGTGGATATTATAATCAAAAGCTACACTTAAATGTTTGGTTTTCCAGATGGGATTATGTTGTAATATCTGTTTTGGTCAAGTTGTAAGATTTGATTCTTTTGAACTGGAGTTTAGTTCTGATTTCATTATGTCCCTGAAGCAGACTAGAAGGGCATGGCAAGGCAGAGGCCGAATATATTGGTGACTGGCACGCCCGGAACAGGGAAGACAACAATGTCGTCTGCCTTAGCAGAAGAGACACAGCTTCGCCACATCAACATAGGTGAGTTGGTCAAGGCAAAGAGCCTCCATGATGGCTGGGACAATGAGCTCGACTGTTACGTCATTAATGAAGACCTGGTGTGCGACGAGCTTGAAGATATGATGGAAGAAGGAGGGAACATAGTGGACTACCACGGTTGCGATTTCTTCCCTGAGAGATGGTTTGATCTTGTGGTTGTGCTTCAGACTGACAACACTGTCTTGTATGACCGT
Organism: Rosa persica; assembly: GCA_025331145.1. Taxonomy (NCBI): domain Eukaryota; kingdom Viridiplantae; phylum Streptophyta; class Magnoliopsida; order Rosales; family Rosaceae; genus Rosa; species Rosa persica. The sequence goes on along the minus strand of WFKR01000007.1, from coordinate 33,279,627 downwards.
TTGACTCAAAGGTGATTCTCTATTTGTTTTGGCGGATTAATTTAACTAAATGAAAGTCTTACAACTTCAAATCATATATTTTCTTTGTGGGTTTTGGATGTTACAGAGGGTATTCCGGCTCTAAACTTTCCAACAATGTTGAATGTGAAATATTTCAAACTCTGCTTGAGGAGGCAAAAGAGAGCTACCCGGAAAATATTGTACAACCTCTGAAGAGTGATAGCATTGAAGACATTTCAACGAATCTCGCTTCTTTGACTGATTGGGTGAGGAGGTGGCAACCATCAACTTAGTCTGCCACAGTATAGTTCTGCTTGAAGCAGGTTCTTGGTTGGTCGTTTCATATGGTCAAACATCTAAGATGAGGTTTCTTGTACTAATGTTATAGTTTATTCAAATCCAATTTCTTGTCATTTTAATGTTGATGTGATCTGAGGATTTGGTGAAATCAAATTTCTTTTCAAAGTTATCCACTTAAGATTGAATTATTATGTTGGATACCAGATTTTGTTTGGACTACTAGTTAGATTAATGTCTTCTGCTTGTTACAGTATTGAGGTGTGTGAAGTTAGGTTTCTACTAGAATTACTATTCCATCTGTTGTAAAATGTTCATAGGTAGGACTTTGTTCAAGTCTAATATAGCATATGTGAATGTGGCAATTGTCTCTTAATAGTGATAAATTGATCATGGATAAGACTGAATCATATTTTGGATCATACAAGGATTTGTTTGGATTAGTGCTTGTAGCAGTATTGAGGTATGTTAAGTTATGTTTCTACTTCTAATTGGGTATTCCATATTTTTTAGAATCATATGTATGACGTTGTTCAATTCAATTATAACACTGTAACTAACTTATACAGTAGGGATATAAAACAAGTCTGTCTAGAGATCACTTGACTGAGACTGACTAAAAATTGCACCGACTTGCCTCTTTATTTTTGTTTTATTGATGCCTTTTGGCTAAGCTAATTTTTTGTTCTTTGATGAGTTGACTAGGGTAAATATTTCGGAGTCCCTGTATTTTGAACATTTACGGGTACTTTATGATAGATAGCATGGACACTTGGAGGAGATCCAATTGTTTGTGAAAAGCTCATTCTTGTTACCCTTTTAGTAACAGGCTGCTTGTATGATTTCTAGGCTGTAAAATTTAAAACCTGATATGAGAACATTCTCCTTTTGATAGTCACCTAGCAGGTCTAAAACTATACATCGATTTGAAGGCTTGATATTCTGATAGGTAATAGTTTACTTGGCTAAATTGCTATGACTGGTCAAGTTAGATGGTAAAAGGAATTGTGGCTGGTCTGTTTCTTAGTTATGACCCATGCAAGCATGAAAAATTTTCTATAAACTTCTTGAGCATTGAGCTGTAATGGAATTTAGGCAATGCAGATACAAAAATCTGCTCAGTTATTTCATAATATGCAGTCACTTGCATTGGTTCCTTGAGTTTTATGGTTTAAATGAGGCAGCAATACTCTCTATTTTGTTGTCTGTTGTATGGATCCCTAAATTGATTGTTGTTAAGTCTTAATTGAGAAAAATAACCTTTATGTAATATTATAGAATTTTCATATTTTGCTTTTCATTCGTCTAGATGCTTATCTTTGAAATGATAGATGTACTCCGAAAGAACTCTTGAACGGTGTGAGAATCCCTCTTTAATGGCCTGCACCTTAAAAAGAACTCTGCAGCTAATGCTGCAATGTAAAGGCTTAACAAGATTTTCAATGTTCTTTTTTTTTCTTTTTCTTTTTTTGGCTCCCTAGTGAATGTTTCCCATTCATATATATACATTATGGTAAGACTTCATTCATATATTGTATTCATGTCTGCATCTGCTAATTGTTGAAAAAGAAGTATATTGGACTCGCATTCTGGGTTCCCATCTATCGGAGTTTAGTAATTTGAAAAATAAGTATCATTTGTGTCACGCTACTGATTTAATAAACAAAGCACAATGCAGCACTTTCTAGCAGAAATGGTTTGTTCTATACCGATTTAATTCCCAGCCCTGAATGAATTACTGAGAGAATCATTTGCCATGACATTTCCTGATCCTTTTACTAGTATCAACGGTCTGATCTTGCTTGATCCTTAGTGAGGTTCATTGCATCTTAGTAAATGGGGAACTGACATCTTTCGTTTATGTTCCTTGACAGAGTCGGCAACAATCTTCATGATAGATTGTTGTTTCCTGTGTTTTGTTTTAATGTTTTATGCATTGGTTGGTTTGGTATGTTTCATTCTGTAGTTTTAGATTTCGAGGGTCTTTTGGGGCGAGTTCGCATTTGAAAATTCTTAATAAAGACTTGACTAATATAATCTCTTGAACCTTTTAGTTCATATTGTACTTGATTCACCAGCTGCAAGGGCACCGCCCGAAGGATGCTGTTATGGAGAGCCTATTGCATGAGACTCTGGCTTTAGCAAATTTTGTTCCAAGAAGTTTAAATACCACTGCTCACCTGGTGGAAAGTTATGCTGATAGGAGTTGCTGTTGGGATATTTGTTTGCCTAGTTGGCTAGCTCTAGTACTGGAAACAAATGTACTTGGCTATTATTGATTAGTTGAAGATCCTTTCATCATTTTAATCAAGCACTGCTAGCCAAAACAGTTTCGCTTATTATTGCATCTTCTCCGAGATCCTTGGTCAACACTATTCTTCGAGCCAAGTATTTTCCTCACACCGTTATAGGAGTTTGGTATTATAGAAAAGATGGGATGTATTCGGTTGAATCAGGGTGCTGATTAGCAATGCAGTTACAAGGCAGAGTAATATGACCCGTCTCAAATTTCACCATGAAATATAAACTAGTCTTGCAGAGAGACTCTACCGAAAATTTGGTATTATTCCTAAAAATGAACAATCCTGAATCCTATAAAAATGAACTTAACACTTCTTATGTGAGGGCCTGAAATTTAATTTAAATAAATTATATGTAATTCATTATTTGTTCAATAATATGAATTATGAATTTTGGGCTTGCTTTGTATATAGTTGTGTGAGGAAAGGGGTTACGAATGAATTTTATTTTAGAAACGAATGTTATTTAGGGGGTCGTGAAAATTGACTTTTTGTACGTTCGAAAGTTGGAAAAACTTCCTTCATGAAAGTTGTAGAGCTCGTCGATACGATCTCGTGCATATGTGGAACGCAATATTCAGAATTCGTATGAATAAGTTATGAATATTTGAAAATTAGAATTTTTCTATAAATAGTAAGAAAAATCTGATTTTTTCATTTAGAACGAAAAAAGCAGATTTTTGCATTTAGCCCCCCGCCCCGTGGTCTGACCCGGTCCCGACCCGACCCGGGTGGAAACCACCCTCCCGGCCGCCGCCGCCACGGGACCCGGGCCTCCCCTCCTTCGCCCCGAGCCACCCAGCCGCTCCCCGCCCTTGGTTTCGCCCGCCGCTGCTCTCCTGCCTAGATCGAAGCATCTTTCCGAGCCTCAAACCCGACCACCTGAATTTCACTTTTCCGGCAGTGCACGGGCCGATCCTCCCCATTTTCATGATGTCCTCTTCCTCCTGATCATCCTCATATAAGCCTTGCATCACGATTTTGTGTGTAGAACGAAAGATCAAGGATTGAAGTTTTCGATGGCTGAGATTCAATCTGGAAACTCATCAGAGGGCCAAGATTAATCCAACTTCAAAACTCGATCTAGGACAATCTAGACCTTATCTCGAAAAAAGTCAGGTATTAAAGTTGTTCATAATTTCATTTTGAAGACGTTTGTAGTTGACAACTTTTGCATCTGAGGTGGTTGACCAGCGTTGACCGCCGCGTATGGCGGCGTATCAGACTATATTTTGAGTTTATATTATCTGGACGATAATCTATGCATCCATACGAGCATTTTGATATATAACATGATCATGTTAGAAAAAGTTGATAAATAGTGGATTTACGTTTTGACGTTACTATTTACAGTTTTTACATTTTATCTTCGGTTTACGATTTACGGAGATCAGACCATCGGTTTTACTTCAAATTTTATTATGATGATCATATGACTGTCCCGATGACTTTGTGTGGTCACGGACGAAGATCCGACCGTTGGATCTTCGTATAATTGTAAAACAGCGATTTGGGAGGCGATTCTTGAAGATCCGTCCGTCGGATTTTCGTATAATTTTGATAGGATGTTTCCAAAGGCGATCCATGAGGATCTAACCGTTGGATCATCATTTAAATTCGATCCGACTGTTGGATAGTCTTTATTTAGAATCCGACTGTTGGATCGTCTTTATTTTATAATCCGACCGTTAGATCATCATTTAAGTTTATTTCACGCTTCGTTTGCTAAGTAAAGACCATACTTGATTAGGTACTTGACGGCTTGAGTTGACGAGCATTTGGATTATTGTGATTTGTATTTTAATTGAAGACACAACGAGAGTTTCGAGGTGAATAAAACTCACGTGGTTCATATTACGAACCAAGTGCTTTAAATGATTTATTTTTGTAATTGTGTTAAAATTATTTATGGATTAAATATTTGTTTTTAAAATCATATGGACTTGATCAACTACAATCCATAGGTAAGTAAAATGAATTTTAATTATACAAATGAATTTCACGATTTTCTTGTGTGAACTATAAATGGTATTAGTGGTCATTCCTGAGAGAATGATTACGTGTATATATATATATATATATTTACGTGGAATATATATATTAGTTGGTGTGATGATATGATTTAGTTGGAATGATGATTTGGATTATATTTCAAATGCTTAAATTTCATAATAATATTATGTATGTTAGATGAGTTGATTTCCTTGTGTGAAAACATATTGTTGTGCTCATTATGGATTTAGGGTCAACGTAGTGACCGGTATGAGGGAATTGGACGCTCTAATCTTAGATGGATGATGGGATACGATTGATTGAGTAAGTACGAGTATCGGACATTCTAAATATGTATATAAATATACATATTGATGAAATACGATAAAGATAAATATGTCGGATGCCATAACCTAGGCCAGGTGTCGGGCTACGATTTAGTTAGAGCTCTAGTCTGTCAATACCGTATTTTTATAAATACTATTTTGGAGTTTGAGAAGAAAGATGCCACTTAGGGTTTTGTATGGATTTGTTGATTTTGTGATTGATTATGAGATTGTTGGTTCTTTGTGGATGTGGAAAGTGTTGAGCTTGACTTGGGTGAAAATGAGTATGAATTAATTAAACAACAGTTCTTTCTTTTTACTCATACGAGCTTCAAAAGCTTACCGGGTTTTGAGTTGTTGCAATCCCGGTACACTATTCAAATGGTGTAGCAGATATTTTTGCAAGTCAGGATAACCAGAGAGGTGACCGTACTGTTTAGGAGTTGCAGCATTTATTTGTTTTCATTTAAGTTGTGAGGTTTGTTATGCTCATTTAGAGCTTTATAATTTAATTTGTGAGTGAGTTGTAATAATTACCCGAGACTAAATTCGGGTTTTGAAATTAAATTGTGTGGTGAGGTTGTTAAGAAAAAAAAAATTCAGGATGATTATTTTAAATTGTGAAAATTTTCATGTTTCGGATTTTAAATTTTTCCCCGATTCTTGCAACAATTACATGATATTGCTCTAACTGCGACAACATTTGCTTTTCATCAAATCAAATATATTCATCTGTCTCTTTCTTTCTCTTGCCTGATTCTTTTGATTTTTGTCCTATTGCTCTTCTCTCGCTTTTCCAACAATTCTTCTATGACTTAATCAGACCAAGTTTTGTTTTGGTTTTTTCCTCTACCCATTGGCTTTTAGCTATTCTGCTATGTGCATCTGTTATGCTAATTTCTATTTCTAGTAGAGAGCATAAACAACAAAGGTATCGTAATCAAACTAGTAAGCCATCTTGAATCCTGAGAATGTGCTTTCTTTCTCAAGATTCAAGATGGGGTTACTAGTTTGATTAAGATCTGACGTTGTTTTTTGTTTCTGCTCTGCTTGGACACTCTTCTTCTTCTTTGTCATCTTCCTCAAGACTCGAGATGGGCTTGGCTTACCCAGTGTCGTCGGCATATTATTATACCCAAATAGAGCGGCTACCCAGATCCGTAATATTATGAATTTATGTATGAGAGAATCTATAACACTGTGGCTGTTCTCGGCTTGTTTTTTTGTTCAGGCATTGTTTTTGGGTCCTCTTCAAATCCCAACAGCACCACTCAACAGTAGCAGGAGGCAAGTCTCTCCATCACTCTAATGAGTTTTGCTTTGCTTATATGCTTGACGTAATTTCAATGCCATAAGCTTCTTTTATATTTTGGGAATAGCTGTTTTGATTGGTGTCTAGAGCTTCTGCTTTGTGGGTTGAGTTAGTCTACAACTTTTTACTACATATGCATGGTTTTGTGTGTTTCTGGTAGGGTTTGAAGGAAATATGGGGAAAATGTGTTTCAGTAGGGATAACAATAAGAGGGAAGGGGTTTAATCAAGCCTATTTCGTAGGAGTTTTACATGGAGTAAAAACACTCGAATCAGATAACGGTGCCATGCAATCACAAATAGTCAGTGACAGATTGATGACCAACTTATTCAATCCGGTTAATGTAATAAAAACTTACTCTTACTTGACTATGGTGTGAAATCATGACAAAATAACAGAATTTAGTAGATGTCTCTCAATTAGATGTTAGGTCAGTGCATAATCTGTTGTTAGTTCTTACATTTTCATGTCTGAATGCTGCGTGAACCGTTTTCTTTATTTACAAGACTTAGACATCAACATTTGATGTTGGTATGTCAGGATGGAACTTTAAAAATTATTATCATAAATCCCTGTTCTTATTCAGGACATCCCTATCATTACTATCGGGTTTATCTGATTATTTGCACCCTTTTTTTTTTTTTTTGTCTCCGCCTCATTTCCTCTGAAGATTTTATTTTTGAGTGCCTCGTGTTTTACTTTGATTTTGTAGTATCCGTTCCGGATATTGATGCTCTTCTCTCTTTTTGTTTTTCTTATTATTATTATTTTTTTTTTGTTGTATTGATGAGAATAATTTCATTGTTTTGGTGAGAATAATTTCATCTTGCTTTCGTTGTCACAGGAAGGTTCATATGAATGGCAAGTTCACAGTTCCACTGTCTGCAATCGGTCAGAGTTTCTTCCCCGTCTCTGCTTTCCATATCTACTTCATTTGATCATGGTAGAGTGAGTTTCCAAAGAAGGAGCAATTGTCTTGTTTATGCTTCCACCAACAACTTCAACAGCGACCTTCATCTTCAATCAAAGGTGCCTATTTATGTAGTAATTCCATATTGATTGTCAATTTTGTCAGGTGTATGCCTTGTTCACTGTGATGTGGTAGGGACTGGCACTTGTCTAAAACAAAAAACCATGTGAATGATATTCAATGGTTGGTTTTCTTTTACTCAGCAGATCCTGAACCTGTCAACCATAACATGAAACAACATAAATCATTTATCACACATGATTATTTCTTCTTCTAGTTCAATGAGACTCCCACTCTTTAACTAGTGATAGTGTCTACCAAAGCCTAATGTGGTAGGGACTGTTATATGTCTGAAAAACATTTGATACAGAAGCAAATGCAATGGAGTTTCTCAGTATAACAAAGTTTTCTCTTCAAAGTATCCATCATTGCCTTTTAGTTGATGTATAGCTATATTGAGCTACCTCTGGCCTTTTCATACCAACCCCTTTTCCTTAACTGTACGTGTTATTCACAAACCATATACTTGTGAGTTTCCTTTTCCTTGGCTAACCAGGTATCGTCACTAGTGTAGTTAGATAATTGCCATGTCAGAATCTAAACTTACTTTTCAGACTTCTTATCTGAGTGCACTTTTAAATCATAAAATTACAATACCGTCGACATGTCAATACAGTGTCTACCATATATTGATTAGGGCGTAGGTCGAAGCATTACAAAGTTTGGCAAAAGAAAGAAGAAAATTTTCTCTAGTGAAGTCTTGGTTACCATGTATTTGTCTTAGCGTGTTCATAATTCAGCACTCTATCTGATGGCACTCAACTAGTTTCAATTTTGTAATCCATGAGAAAGGATATAATACACCTTGAAAGATGAAAGATAAAGCCTTGAGACGAAGAACTTGAAGATCCTTGAAAGCAAGTAATCTTCTAGGGACGACACAAAGGTGGATGGCGGCTAGGAAATTGATGTATTACATGGCGTCTCTTTCTCCTGGCTTGAAAATGCAGAACAAGAAGACTAGAGAATGGAAAGGAAAATAGAGAGGAAATGGAGAGACAAAGAAGATGAAATGGATGAAGGAAGATCACTAAGAACTAGAGAATGAAGAGGAAATGGTGAGACAAAGAAGATGAAATGGATGAATGAATGTTTTTTAGAGTGAGAGGAGAAGGTGTTTATATAGGGAAGAAAAAGAAGAGTGAAATGATGAGTGGAACAAAAATAATGAAAGTGGAGTATGGAAGTGGTTTGTAAAATGTGGAAAAGATGGAGTAATGATGAAATAAAAACAAAGCATGAAGGTGCAGAAATATGGAAGTGATGATGATCTATTAAAGAGATTGGAGTAGAAAAATATATGCAAGGAAAAAGAGAAAAGAATCTAGCTTTCTTTATGTGGGTGGGAAACATGAACATGATGAATGTTGAGCTGTTTTTAGGTCACTTTCTGTCCCTTTATTCCTTCAATTAATTCTCCACCAAGACTTCAGAATGAGCTCCCGATTTCTTCATATCAAATGTTCCTCTATGAGTGTAGATCATCATGGTAAAATTTCAGAGTTAAATTCACTGTGATTGGCCCGTAAATGCTTCTGAAATACGTACATGTCAGGTTTTTCAGTTTTCATCTTTCAGAACATTGGACTGACTGTTTGAAGGCTTTTCACTCAAAACTAGCTCTGGCACTCTTCATAAGAAATGATATTTGGGATGTCTAGAATGAAACTTGAAAGTTTCAACTCATTCGGAGTTCGTTTGGTCAGGCAGCTACCCTTCCTTTCTTGTCTAGCTCACTTTCTCCTAGTCGGAGTAGGAAAATATGGACCTAACACTCATTTCTTGTTCATCTACTCCAATGTACCTAAAAATAGAAATTCAGTTAAAATAGATTCGGTTAAGGAATTAACTACTAAAATATCACATTAAAATACTCCTATCACTCCTCAAGTTGGTGCATAGATGTCTATCATGCCCAACTTGTCAATCAAGCTGTCAAATATCTTCCTGGACACTCCTTTAGTGAGAACATCAGCTAATTGCTTCTCTAAGTTTACAAATGGAAAGTGAATAACCTTTTTGTCAAGATTTTCTTTAATAAAATGACGGTCAACCTCCACATGCTTTGTTCTATCATGCTGAATTGGATTATGTGCAATCTCAATGGCAGCTGTATTATCACAATGCAAATCCATATGTCTTTTAAGCTTGTAACCCAGGTCTTTCAGGACATTGCAGATCCATAACATTTCACAGACTCCATGTGCCATACCTCGAAATTCAACTTCTGCACTTGATCTGGCAACAACTTTCTGCTTTTTGCTACGCTAAGTGACAAGGTTCAATCCAACAAAAGTAAAGTACCCAGATGTAGAACGTCTGTCAGTTTTATCACCAGCCCAATCTATATCTGTATATCCAACAACTTCTAATTCATCTTTTTTCTCAAACAGTAACCCTTTACCTGGCGCCATCTTCAAGTACCTCAAAATACGAAAGACTGCATCCATATGCTCTTCACTAGGACAATGCATAAACTGACTAACAACACTCACAGCATAAGCAATATATGGTCTAGTGTGTGAAAGATAAATCACCTTCCTACAAGACGTTGATATCTCCCTTTATCAGTTGGAACTTGATTAGGATAAATAGCAAGTCTGTGATTCATCTCAATGGGTGTCTCCATTGGTCTGCAGTCCAGCATCCCTGTTTCAGCAAGTAAATCAAGGACATATTTCCTTTGTGAAAGCAAAATCCTCTTCTTAGACCTTGCAACTTCAATACCCAGAAAATACTTCAGTTGTCCCAGATCCTTCATTTCAAACTCCTTTGACAGATACTTTTGCAATTCATTCATCTATTTCGGATCATCCCCTGTAACAATCATGTCATCAACATACACAATAAGAGTTGTAATCTTACCATTCTTGCGTTTGATATACAAGGTATGGTCAGAATTGCTCTGTCTGTATGCAAAGGCTTTCATAGACTTTGAAAATCTTCCAAACCAAGCTCTTGGAGACTGCTTCAGGCCATACAAAGACTTCTTCAATTTACACACCTTGCCAACATTACTTGGGTAATTCTTAACACCTGGGGGCTGACACGCTCAAAGTAGCGCGCAATTTAACCTTGTAAAATATCATCTTTAGTATATGGTAAATAGGAATCTTTCTAATCGAGGATTGAAGGTACACCTGTAATTGTGAAACAAATAAAGAAAAGTATTATTTACAAAAATAAAATAAAAAATATAAATATATAGAATTGTGTAAACAAATAAATAATTAAAATAATAAAGTATTATTTACAAAAATAAAATAAAGAATAAAAATATATACAATTGTGTAAACAAATAAAGAATTAAAATAATAGTATAAAGTAAAAATTTACAAAAAAAATATATTCAAATAAAGAAATAAAAGGGGGGTTTAAGAATTATGGTTTCGAAAATTAAACTAAACAAAATAAAGAAAATGTAAAAACACATATACAAGGGTGAAACGCAAGGAACAAAGATCAAAACTACATCCATATGAATGAAATCCAATTACAATTCCTATAGTTGATTATCTAATGTCATGAGAAATAAGTTGACCATGTGAAACGTTAGTAAGCAAACAATTTTCCATATTTTACTTTCTTTGAATAATTGATCTAAGTGAAAGCACCTAAATCAATCTTATTGAACATGCAATCATAGTCTAGAAAGCTAGCTAATCAAAAACACATTCAATGCATGAAGAACAAAGAAAGGATGTCAACCAAAGTACACAACCTAGTATGAAAAAGTTCATCTATTTGCAATCCTCCTTAATTGATTTCGACTTTTGTCCAACGCCTTCACTACTTAAATCTAGCTCCAATTACATGCATATATTTCAAGTTGGCCACTAAAGAACACATACATATAAAAGTTTTCTATAATCCAAAATCAATTAACCAATCTCACATAAGCAACATAGAAATCAACACAAAGAAATTACAACTTTATTTCCAAACATATAAACGGGCTTTAAACTTTGCCCTTAACATTATTTGTTAACTAGAATTCATAGTCTTACAAAATCAAACAAAGAAAACAAGAGAAAGGAATTAATACACCTTGAAAGATGAATGATAAATCTTTGATACGAAGAACTCGAAGATCCTTGAAAGTAAGCAATCTTCTAGGGACGATACAAGGGTGGATGACGGCTAGGAAATTGATGTATTTCATGGCTTCTCTTTCTCCTTGCTTGAAAATGTAGAACAATAAGACTAGAGAATGGAAAGGAAAATGGAGAGGAAATGGAGAGACAAAGAAGATGAAATGGATGAAGGAATGTATCTAAGAACTAAGGAAAATGGAGAGGAAATGGAGAGACAAAGAAGATGAGATGGGTGAAGGAATGTGTTTTAGAGTGAGAGGAGAAGAAGTTTATATAAGGAAGAGAAAGAGGAGTGAAATTGGAAAAGATGGAGTAAATTATGGTAAATAATGATGGAGAAAACATGATGATGGAAAGATTTTCTGCTCATTTCTTCCTTCAATTAATTCTCTACCAAAACTTCAGATTTTGCCTTTGACCTCTTCATAACAAATGTTCCACTATGAGTGTAGATTATTCTGGTCAAATGTCAGAGCTTTTAGTATAGTGGTTGGGCCAGAAATGCTACTGGACTCCTTACAGGTCCAGTTTTTCAGTTTTGCTTATGTAGAAAATTGGACTGATCTTTTAAAGGCATTCCATTTCTATCTGGATCTTGCACTCTTCATAAGATATGTTTCTTAGGATGAATGGATCTGCAGAGTTTCAGCTCATTTAAAGTTCATCTGGTCAGGCAGGCCGCCATTCCTTCCTTGTTTAGCTCGGTTTCTCCTATCCGAAGTAGGAAAATGTGTAGCTCACTTTCTCCATCATTTCTAAGTAATTATGGACCTAACACTCATTTTTTCTTCATCTATTCCAATGTACCTAAAAATAAAAATTCAATTAAAAATCGATTCGGTTAAGGAATTAACTAAGCAAAATATGAGGAATTAACTATTAAAATATCACATTAAAATGTTCCTATCAGGGGCACATCCATGTACACTTCTTCCTCCAAATTCCCATTAAGAAACGGATTCTTCACATCAAACTGGTGCAAGGGCCAATCTTTGTTTGCTGCAAGTGAGATTCGAATCCAGACATTATTAATCTTTGCCACATGTGCAAAAGTCTCCTCATAATCAATCCCATAGCGTTGCGTTATCCTTTGGCAACCAACCTCGCCATATATATATATATATATATATATATATTAATGGTTCCATCTACATTAAGCTTCACAGTAAATACCCAACGACATCCTACAATCTTCTTTCCAACCGGCATAGGTACTAGCTCCCATGTTGCATTCTTTTGAAGAGCTTCCAATTCTTCATTCATCGCCTTTATCCATTTTGGATCCGTCAATGCATCCTGCACGTTACTAGGAATAGATACAGTAGATAATTGATCAATAACAAGTGCATGTGACCCAGAAATCCTATGGTTAGACATAAAATTAGTTATAGGGTATTTAGTTTTGGCTTTGATATCAGGTTCATATTGTTTCTTAGGAATTCCCTTGGTAACCATTTGTGATTTCCTAGGTTCGACACTTTCTAACCCAGAAGACTCATTAAAGTTTAGGGGTACCTTAGGTGGATCATTCTGATCGGGATCTTTAGTTAGTGATGCAGAAGGTGGAATATCTTGTGTGTGAGCTTCAGATACGTCTTGATTTTGATTCAAACTATCCATAAAAGTCGTCTCTTCTATCTCAGAACTCACAACGCTCTGTTCGGCAGTCGTCTCATCAGTCTCGGAACTCACAACGCTCTGTTCGGTAGTTGCATTTTCTGTTTCGGAATTCACAACGCTCTGTTCGGCAGTTGCATTTTCTGTCTCAGAATTCACAACGCTCTGTTCTGCAGTTGCATTTTCTGTTTCGGAATTCACAACACTCTGTTCGGCAATTGCATTTTCTGTTTCGGAATTCACAATGTTCTGTTCGGCAACTGCATTTTCAGTTTCAGAATTTCTACCTTCAAATCGTTCCTCTAAATTTTCCAAGTCTTCAAAGGCATTAAAATCAATAATAGAAAGAGGATTCCCTTCACAACCTCTCTCCCCCTGAAGGGAAGACTGAGAAGCTCCCCCTGAGTAATAAGGCTCAGATTCACGAAAAGCAATATCAAGAGAGACATGTATAGTGCCAGTAAGAGGATCATAACATCGATAACCCTTCTGGAAGTCAGCATAACCAAAAAATATACACTTATAGGCACGGGGATCAAGCTTGCTGCGTTGAGGCTTGGGAATATGAACATAAGCTGTGCACCCAAACACCTGAGGCTCCAAATTAGGCATAGAAGGAATGGTCAAAAGTGTATGAAGCTTCTGATAAGGATTCTGAAACTCAATCACCCGAGAAGGAGTACGGTTGATAAGATATGCTGCTGATTTCACTACTTCTCCCCAATAAGACCGAGGTACATTCATGCCAAACAAGGAAGCACGAACAACTTCCATCAACTGCATGTTCTTCCGTTCTGCTAAACCATTCTGTTGAGGAGTATGAGAATTGGAGGTTTGATGACAAATTCCAAGTGACCGACAAAACTCAATCATAGGACCATTCACAAACTCTCCACCATTGTTAGACTGAAACACTCTGATGGATTGTTGATACTGAGTTGCCACCATTTTGTGAAATTCGGTAAACATTCCAAATACATTGTCACGCCCCGAATTTTAGAATAAAATTCAAAATCCGAAACATGAAAATTACCACAAACTCAAAATAATCATCCTGAGAACTTCTTTTCTTAACAACTTCACCACACGAAGTAAAATCAAAACCGAATTTGTCTCGGTTAATTATTACAATACAAGAACACAATAATTTGTAAAGCTCTAATGAGCTACACACCTCACAACTCAATGAAATAAAAATAACTGTTGTAACACCTAAGCAGCTCGGTCACCTCCTTGGTTATCCTGACCTGCAGGAATATCTGCTACACCATTTGAATAGTGTACCGGGATTGCAACAATACAAAACCCGGTAAGCTTATGAAAGCTCGTATGAGTAAAAGAAAGAACAATTGCTTAATTAAATCATATTTATTTCTACCTAAGCCAACATGCAACAATTCTACAACCACAAAAACCAACAATCACAAATCAATCAACAACTCAACACTAAACCCTAACTCACATCTTTCTTCACAAAACCCCATCATCGTATTTATAAAAATACGGTATTTGACAGACTAGAGCTCTAACTGAATCGTAGCTCGTCACCTGACCTAGGTTATGGCATCCGACATATTTATCTTTATCGTATTTCATCAATATGTATACTTATATACTTATTTAGAACGTCCGATAATTATACATACTCAACCAATCGTATCTTATCATCCACCTAGGATTAGAGCGTCCGATTTCCCTATACTGGTTACTACGTTGACCCTAAATCCACAATATGTACAACTGTATGTTTTCACATAATTAAATCAACTCAACCAACATATATGATATTACATGAAATTAAAGCATTTGAATATAATCCAAATCATCATTCCAACTCAATCATATCATCACTAAAAATCACTCCAATCAATATATATATTCCATGTAAATATATATATATATATATATATATATACGTAATCATCCACACAGGAATGACCACTAATACCATCTATAGTTCACATAAGAAAATCGTGAAATTCATTTGTATAATTAAAATTCATTTTACTTACCTATGGACTGTAGTGATCAAGTCCATGTGATTTTAAAAACAAATATTTAATCCATAAATATTTTCCACATAATTACCAAAAATAATTAATTTAAGTACTCGGTTCATAATATGAACCATGAGAGATTTACTCACCTCGAAATTCCCGCTGCGTCTTCAATAAATATAACTCACAATAATCCAAATGCTCGTCAACTCAAGCCGTCAAAGTACCTAATCAAGTACGGTATTTACTTAGCAACGAAGCATGAAATAAACCTAATGATGATCCAACGGTCGGATTTCAAAATGACGACAATCCAACGGTCGAATTCTTAAATAAAGACAATCCAACGGTCTGATCAAATTCAAATGATGATCCAACGGTTAGATCCTCATGGATCGCCCTTGGAAACATCCTATCAAATTTATACGAAAATCCGATGGACGGATCTTCACTAATCGCCTTCCGAATCACTGTTTTACAATTATACGAAGATCCAACGGTCGGATCTTCGCCCGTGACCACACAAAGTCATCGGGGCAGTCATATGAATATCATATTAAAATTTGAAATAACACCGATGGTCTGATCTTCGTAAATCTCAAACCGAAGGTAAACTGTAAAACCATAAATAATAAGGTCAAAACAGAAATTGACTATTTATCAACTTTTTCTAACATGACCAAGTTATATATCAAAACGCTTGTATGGATGCATAGATTATCGTCCAGATAATATAAACTCAAAATTTGGTCCGACGCGCCGCCACAGGAGGCGGTCAGACGGCGGTCAACGTCGGTCAACTACCTCCGATGCAAAAGTCATCAACTACAAACTTCTTCAAAATGAAATTGTGAACAACTTTAATACTTGAGTTTTTCAGAGATGAGGTCTAGATCGTCCTAGATCGGGCTTTGAAGTTGGATTAATCTCGGCCCTCTGATCAGTCTCCAGATTGAATCAGGGACGTCGAAACCTTCAACTCTTGATCTACCACTCTACACTCAAAATCGTGATGCAAGCCACATATGGGGATGATCAGGAGGAAGAGCACGTCACGAAAATGGGATTGATCGGCCCGTGCACCGCCGGAAAATTAGTTTTCCAGCCGGGTCGGGTTTGAGCTTCGGATAGCGACTTCGATCCAAGCCTAGGAGCGGCGGTTGGCGAAACGGAGGGCAGGGAGCGGCTGGGCACGAGGTGGTGAAGGGGATGGGTGCTGGGTCCGGCAGGGCGCAGCCGGGAAGGTCGACTTCCAGTCGGGTGGGGTCGAAGCCGGGTCGGTCGAGTGTTAGGCACAGCCGCGCGCGAGAGAGAGAGGGGAGAAGGGTTTTTGTGCAAAAATCAGATTTTTTCGTCCTCAATGAAAAAATCAGATTTTTCTCACTATTTATTGAAAAATTCCGATTTTCAAATATTCATAACTTATTCATACGAACTCCGAATAATACATTCCACATATGCACGAACTCGTATCGACGAGCTCTACAACTTTCATGAGGAAGTTTTCCCAAATTTTGAACATATAAAAAGTTGATTTTCACGACCCCTAAATAACGTTCGTTTTCGAAAATAAAATCATTCGAAACCAATTTTCTCAACCCACGACAATCCAAATAATCTCAAATATCATAATTCAATTAATATAAAAATTATTGAATTACATAAATTTATTGTATGAAAATCTGGGTCTTCATATACATCACTCTTATTCTTCAGTAATGACACCCATGTCATGCGAGTGCAATTATCAATAAACGTAATAAAATACCGAGCTCCAGAAAGAGAATGAATTTTCGCAGGACCCTAGACATCAGAGTGAATCTTCATAAAAGGAACAGGACTTTTATTGGTGAATATGAAATGTGGTGACTCTTGGCCAGTTCACAAATGTCACAGTGGAAATCCAAATCACTAACAACTAAAAACAAATGAGGTTACAGCTTTTTAAGATAACTAAAGGATAGATGACCTAAACGGCAATGCCATAGCCATACAACTTCCTTCAGATTCTCTACCCTGTTGATCTGATTAGCTGCTTGTCTCAAAAGATGCTTATGTTTCTTTCCAGTCTCTGTCAGATCCAGATAGTATAATGTCCCCTTCTGACACCATAACTGAGAATCTGTCGAGTCAGAATGTCCTGAAACACACAGAAAGACGGATAGAAGGTCACAATACATGTAAGAGCTAAAATAATTTGACCAACAGACAAGAGATTATAAGCTAGTGATGGAACAACTAAGACAGATTCAAGGGTTAAGGTATTAGATAAAGCAATAGAACATTCTCCGGTGACCGGAGTTGGAGTATCATCAGCAGTAGAGACAAAATCTTGAGGGAACGTCTAGGGTTTTTCACAAGACTTGGGTCATTGGTCATATGGTCCGATGCACCTGTATCAATTATCCATGTACTATTAAAAGTAACCTTACCTTTCATACTTGACTGCGCTACCTTAGCGGAGACATTGTCTAGATTCTTTCACGGTTTTTTGGTGAAGTCCCACCAATCAGGGTAACCAATCACTTCATAGCACCGCTCCTTGCTGTGACCTAATTCCCCACAGATAATGCACCTTTTGTTTGCATATGGATTTGGTTTACCCAGAGGACAGGGTGGAGAAGGTCCTGAGAAGCCTGGAGGAGGACCCTGTTTGCGTTGAGCCATAACAGAAAATTCGGTAGTTACCGAATGCCCCATAACCTGTTTCTCTGATTGCACCATTGAGGAATTCAAGATTTTCTAGGGTTTCAAGATGGATACGAATGTTTTGAAAAAAAAAGAGTTATTTTTTTTCTTTTTCCAAAAAAAGGTAGGGTGATGGTGGTTTGAAATTCAGGATGATTTGATTTCAACGGTGGTGGTACGCAGCGGTTTGTGGTGTTCTTCGGGATTCAGGATTCAAAGGATGCAGCGCAAGTTCAAAGGATTGAACCTGCTCTGATACCAAGTAAAAAAGAATATTTCAATTCATGGTTAATTCGATGATAATATTCATCCCATAATAGGGTATATATACAAGTACAAAGGAGTAATCTAACTCTAATAGGAAACAATCTTTCCATAATTACAGGATTTTCTATAATTATAAGATATCCTAATTAAATAAGAATCCTAATTACATACGGCTACCGTGTTGGTGTTCTGTCACCCCTTTAATTGATACAATTGAACTAATATTTTACATAAGGATGCTACTATTGCCACCTTACTATTTTCTTTGTTCACCCTACTTGCTCATTACACCCTAAATTTTAATTTCAATGATTAAAATTACTTATCTAACCCATTTCTCTTTCCAAGAATATCCTTATATAACATATCCAATTAAAAAAGATTTTTTTAAAAAGAAAAATCTCTCATTTAATTTATACCAATAAAAAAACAAAAATATATTCAAGTTTTCTAATAAAATCATGATATGATTTACTTCTTTTTATTTAATTTTTTTTTCCGTTTCAATGTTCATCTGTTTTAATCAATGTCAAAAGGTTAGTAAGTTAACAACTATGAGCAATGAAAAATAGATTGATTTTTTTTTTGTGTTTTAAATTTTTACTTTCACTGTTCACAAAGGGTATTGCAAAGATTTTGATGAAGTTAACACTAATGGTTTTGTGAATTGAATAACAGATTAACGATGAGAATGCAACCAAAAGACAAACAAAAAAGTAATAATTTCAAATTTAGGTGGAGAAGATGAAGATTATATTTATCCAAATTAAGTAGTTTTGTGAATTGAGCCTTCCACCTCTTCCCTCACCCAAGATCGTCTGGGAGCTCCGATTTTGTTACTACCGGTAACGGCTGGGCTTCAGACTCGCGACGTCAACTCACCCAAGATCATCTGGGAGCTCCGATTTTGTTACTACCGGTAACTGCTGGGCTTCAGACTCGTGGCGTCACCCCACCCAAGATCGTCTGGGACCTCTAATTTCATTACCATCGGTAGCTGCTGGGCTTCAGGCTTGCGGAGACTCCGAGTAGCAAAGCGTGTGACACCGAGTTTCACAACGCCAGCGATTCTCAAATTTGTTAAAAACTGGAATCAAATTCGATCCATTTGATGTGCTTATTGTATAGGTGTTTGGATGTTTATGATGAACCTATGTATGTGTGTGTTTATGCATTCCAATTCGTAAGAATTACCTGGATTGGGTTGACTTTGAGTAAAGAAATTTGTGTTTTCATGGTATGCTGAATTGGTATGAATTGATTTGGATTAGGTGTGTTTAGTGTATGTGAAGCAATATGAATTTATTGGGATTAGGTGTTCAATCTGGAACCTAGATGTGATTTGTTTTCTTGTTCCTCCATCAAAGTTATCGTTGACAATTCTCTAAAAGAAGCTTTTTTTGGGTTTGGCAGTAATTAGTGATTGATCTTTGCTTCTTTGGAACAGATTTGAAACATTTTGTATGATTTGCAAGCTGGTTGCTTTTATTAACTAATTGAGACAAGTATGAACACGAGTACAAGCAATATGCAGTAGTAGAACATAAGCACAAGTGTAGTAGCAGAACTGGACGAGTATGAGTGCAGCGAGTACAGTAGCAGGATTGGATACGTTAGTAGAATAGTAGCAGGATTAGACGATGACCAGTGTAGTAGCAGAACACGAGTGCAAGTGTAGTAGCAAGTGGACGAGTATAAATGCAGCGAGTGCAGTAGCAGAACATGAGTACAACTGTAGCAGCATAACTGGACTAGTATGAATGCAGTAGTAAGATTGGACGAGTGTAGTAGTAGAATTACGCGATGACTAGTGCAGTAGCTGAACTGGACGAGTATGAGAGCAGTAGCAGAACTGGACAAATATGAGTGCAGCGAGTGCAGTAACAGGATTAGACGATGGCGAGTGCAGTAGTAGAACACACATACGAGTGCAATAGTAGAACTGGACGAGTATGAGTGCAGTAGTAGGATTGGACTAGTGCAGCAGCAGGATTTGAAAAAAAAAAGTTTGGATTAAAGAAAATAATTAAGATTTAGTTATCCATGCATGAAAGTTAGAATTGTAGATGTAACATAAAGAGATTGGAAGTGAAAAAGAGTAGTTAAGATTAAAAAAGTAAATTAATTAGCTCATGACATGTGACAAGTGAAGATTAAATTGTGCTTATTTATAAGATTTAATCCTTATAAAAGGATTAGAAGTCAAAATAAGTAATTTAGGGTAAAAAAGTAAATTAACTTATGATATGTGGTAAGTGAAAATCACATTGTCCTTATTTATAAGATTTAGTCCTTATATATTTAATTTAATCTTTAAAGGATGTATTTGTTAAGTCATATTTTATCAACATTATTTGTTATAAAATAAAATAGTTATTGACATATTAAACGAAATCTTTGTGTTATGAGAAATACGTGACTGCGTTCACTGGATTTTTTAGGAGGTCACCTTAATTCCGATGAGTGTATTGACCTTGTATTATTAATGAAAGTCTATTTTCGATAAGAAAAAAGAAAAGAAAAAGTTATTGGCATATTAAACGAAATGAGAAATGAGAAATACGTGATTGCGTTTGCTGGGGTATTTGGCCCTAAACGAAGACTCGGCGTATCATTTACAGGGTCAGAGTCTCAGAGAGCGAAAGAGACCAAGCTTTCAGTAGTCGGTAAGCAGAGATTTCAATTTCGCATTCATCGAATTGCAATTTTCCCAATGATCTGATCATTCTGGTCACACGCTCAGTTGAGTTGACCGCCGGAGGAGCTCGGCCGCCACTCAATTTCGAATCCAGGTAACGTGATGCTCCCTCCCTTCTGCAATCGAAATCGTACTGGAATTTGGGGCCTTACTCACTATCGGATTTGTTTGTTTCGTGATTTTCAGTGCCTTGGGTTTGGTTTCTTGTATGGAGCTTCTTGTGTGGCATTGCAGTGAAGTTGGCATTTGAGCATCAAATTGAGCAATGAAGCGCTTCATCTACATAAACGATGATGATTCATCGCACTATCCTTACTGTGACAATCGTATATCGAATAGAAAGTACACTGTGTTGAACTTTCTCCCCAAGAATTTATGGGAACAATTCAGGTCACCTCATTCATCACCTGATCTTGCTTTTTCTTATATCTTCCATACACGTCTCGCAACATTTGGCTTCATTCACTTCATTTAGATTTCGATTTGTTGGATTACTGTGTTTGTCGTAAATCTATCGTAAAATACTCCACATTATTTATGATTTTCAATGTTCCATTATTGTTCGGGAGCATGAATCAATCTCATATAATAGACGCTGCATAAAGCTTTCAGCCTGAATGTGAAAATATAAGAACTATCCATACACTTCTCTAACAAAATTTTTTATCTGTGTTTTCAGCCGCTTCATGAATCAGTACTTTTTGTTGATTGCTTGCCTTCAGCTATGGTCACTTATCACTCCAGTAAATCCTGCCAGCACATGGGGTCCACTTATCTTCATTTTTGCAGTCTCTGCATCGAAAGAGGCCTGGGATGACTACAACCGATATCTCTCAGACAAGAAGGCAAATGAGAAAGAAGTTTGGGTCGTCAGGCATGGCATCAAAAAACATGTATTTCAAACTTCTTCTCAATTCTCTTTTCCATTTCTTTACTTCATATTGTTTGGCAATTAAAATAGAGTAATAAAGTTAATTCACATTTATTGTCAACTAGTCAACAAACTAGGTGAATTAACTTGCTTATCACTGATACTATGTCTTGTAATTTGCTTCATGCATTAGCAGTTACTAGCTATATAGCTACTGTGTCTTTTTTTTTTTTTTTCCTCAATGAAATTACAACTATTATTTCCTTAGTTTATTCAATGGCTTTGACTTAAAAGAACAAGGGTATAATATAATGATTCAAGGATGGCTAGTACAAGCATAAACATTAGGTTTAGGGTTTCTTTTTCCATACGCATATAGACATCCTGTTTATATAGTTGTCCAACTATTTGCATATCTACATGCACAAACAATTGATTGACATGCTATGTTGCTGAGCACATTAGGTACTTACTGCCTTGGGTGTAGACTTTATTAAATATAGAGCAAGCTCCCTCTTAATTTACAGATGGGGACTGAAATTGGCACCCCCTCTTTTGCAATTACACGGTACACACCCCCTCTTCCTTTTTTCATAATTGTTTCACACAACAAACATGTGCATAGCAAAAGGGAGGGGGTGTGGTTTGCAAAAAAGGGGGTGCTAGTTTCATCCCCCTTAACAAATTACTGTAACCTACTTTTCATTTTACATGTAGATTCTTTTTCTCTGTGTGACTGAAGAAAATACAACTTTTTATTATTGTCTTGTTTTTATTGGAGCAATAAACATTAGTGTTTAAACATTCATTTATACAATGAAAGGTTCAAACTTAGTTAAGATGGTGGTCAGAAAATCTTGAAAGGAGCTTGGACGAGGGAGGTAACTGTAACTTATAAAAGTAGGAAAGATTACTGTGTTTTTACTAAGCTTTAGGGAAGAGGTATATGTATTCTTAGATGGTTGTCCAAAGTAATTTCAAGTTGGAGTGGCCTAACTTATTCACAGATTTAAGCTTTGTACAGTTGAAAACTTAAATGAATATAAAAAAGGAATGTCTGTACTTATTTAGAAAAGTAGTCGATCAGGTTTCACCAGAGAGGATTTGGGGAAGTGAAAAGAGTTTACACTTTGTAGCAGTCAATAAGATCAGTTGGGCTAGGATTAGGCAGTGAATTAACAGACCAAAAGCTTCGGCTTCAACAGCTGATATTCTCTCACGACTAAAGCTGAAAACAAATACCTAGTTTTGACAGAACTGAAGCTCAGAAAGATGATCTCGTAATGACCATGATGGAATCGTTAAATTTTAGGATGGTAGGGACCCTAGGGTTTCATAGGCTGATCACTTTCCTGTAAGAAATGCAGATAGACAATAGTTATGTGGTTATGTTACCGAGAAGAAAGAAATACTCACATTATTCTATAGAGAAAAATTCACGGTTTGTATGTGGAAGAGCTTTGAGATCGAGTTTGTTTCTGGTCTGCTCTATGGGCGTCGGTCACCTTGGAGTTCAGAAATTACTCCCTTTCAGTCTTACTGCTAGATCCGAAACCTGCAGTGACATGATTAGTACACTTGTTTTAAATATTTTAGGCTCTGACGATTTCTTGTTCTCTTGCATACTTTGTTTTTTTTTTTTGTCCTAAACACTGTTCCTTCTTGAAAAAAAAAAAAAATCTTTAGACGAAAATTAACTAGGACTATATGTGTATATAGAACAAAATAACTTACTTTTCCACTTTCCAATTGCTGATGCCCTCTGGATGCACAGTATTATTTTGGAAGGTTATGTTGAATTGGGTCAATCCAGCTACTTATGAGTCGTTATTGAGCGACATGTAGGGTATTATTTTGGAAGTTTATGCTGAATTGGGTCAATCCAGCTACTTATGAGTCATTATTGAGCGACATGCACAAATTATCTGGTGGGAAAGTTATGTTGAATTGGATGCACGGTATTATTTTGGAAGGTTATGTTGAATTGGGTCAATCCAGCTACCTATGAGTCGTTATTGAGCGACATGTACAAATTATCTGGTGGGAAAGTTGTGGTAAGATGTGCTTTGATGGCTCATTTCAGTTACTTGGATGGAAAGAATTAGATGACTTTCTCATAATGTAGAGAGAGAGAGAGAGAGAGAAGGTTTTTTTTTTTTTTTTTTTTTTTTTTTTTGGGGGGGGGGGGGGGGGTTGAATTCAGTGGTTTTCTTATCCACTACTCCATACCTTTTTCAATAAAGTTCGCCACAAAAACAATGGTTCTCAATGTTATCTGGTTGAATGATATGGTGGATTAGATACTTGTTGTCTACTTTTTTTTATTTTTTATTTTTATTTTACTTTGCTGAACTACTTGCTTAATGTAACTTATTATTCTTCTGTTTTGTTTTGGCATTGGTGACATCTGTTTTAGATACAAGCGCAAGATATTCGTCTTGGTAACATAGTTTGGCTGCGGGAGAATGATGAAGTGCCATGTGATCTAGTTTTGATTGGTACCTCAGAAGCACAAGGCATATGCTATATAGAGGTAATAAACTAACCTATCGTCTCCTTCTGATTATGAATTTTCCCAAGTATGAAGTAGGCTGTTTAAGTCCACCGTCAAATCCCAGGGGTCAAACCTGGACAAGCGGTGGAAACTACTACCAAGCTGGAGTACGATATCTCGCTTTGAGTCTATCTGTCTCCCATATGCTGGCTCTCTAAACGTTAGTTAAAAGACTACTAGAGGAAGCTAAGAGGACTAGAGTTTTCAGAACCGTACCAAATATTCAATTGTGCTTTAGAAACATAATTGGAAGTTCTAAAAGAGCTGATGTTGGCATTCTGTTAGTTTAATTTATGCTTAATTATGATTTAAGCAGGTCCTACTGAGATTATATAATTTATGCTTTAGTCATTATTTCGTTTTTTTTCTTTCCCTTCTTTCGTTCCTTATTGCCATGGGGTCATTGAGCATTTGAAGGACCTAATGAGATTACATAATTTCCAGACTGCAGCCCTAGATGGAGAAACTGATCTGAAGACCAGGGTCATACCACCAGCTTGTATGGGGATAGATCTTGAATTGTTGCACAAAATTAAGGCAAGATTTTCATAGCTAATCATAATGAAAAGTAAAAGATTTATTGCCAAGATGGCAAGATAGAAAACCAAGTGGGAAGTTCTGCTCGTATTCAGTTATTCATTTCTATATTATCATATTGGTGATCATATATATTTTAATACTTTCTTCCCTACAGGGTGTAATTGAGTGCCCTAATCCTGATAAGGACATTCTAAGATTTGATGCAAATATGCGGTTGTTTCCCCCATTTATTGATAATGACCTCTGCCCATTAACCATAAGGAATACTATTCTTCAGTCATGTTACTTGCGAAATACAGAGTGGGCCTGTGGAGTAGCAGTCTACACTGGCAAGTACTTGTACTTTTCAAATTCTATTCTAGTTTGTTTATTTTATTTTATATATTACAATCTGAAATTTAGTCATGAAGGTGTTGAAGATATTGAGTATAGACAAAGTCTTTATTTGTGATTGAGTTCTTAATATCTGGTTAGCATGTATATTTAATCTTGATGTTGATAGTTTGATATATTGCCAAAAAGATAAGTTTAGTTGTTGAATAAAAGAAATTGACTCTGTGAAATAATAATAGGATCCAGGATGTATGTTGCTCCTTTTGGATATGAAGTTTCCAGACTCTAGATTTCGTTATGCCATTCACTACTTGGTACATGATGCCAGTGTGATATATATAATCTTTTCTTCCTGTGGCCTTCTTAAGGTCATAAAAAACTCTTTTATAAGTTCACTTGTTGAAGGAAAGATAATTGACTCTGTGAAATAATGAAAGGGTTCAGGATGTATGTTGCTCCTTTTGGATATGAAGTTTCCAGACTCTAGATTTCGTTATGCCATTCACTACATGGTCATGGTGCCAGTGTGATAGATATAATCTTTTCTTCCTGTGGGAAATTGACTTACCAGTAATTTTTATATTTGTCTAACAGACTAAAGATGTCACTACACGACCTTGCTTTCCCAGAAATCTTATAATAGAAATAATATAAGATATTTCTGTGGACAAAATAGAACAATATTATATTGAAAATATGTGTTACTAATGTTTTTGACTGACCTAACATAATTTTATAGCTCAACCAAATGCAATAAAAGTATTTTCTTTTACTTGTCTTTCTTATCTTTCAGTCTCCCTGATAAATATATTTTTTTCCATATTTTCGTGAAAACAAAACAGAACCTCAAGTGATGTTAACCTCAGAATTCACATTATGTATCATGACGATGGTTTCTTTTCCTTTTTGTTTCTGCTTGTCTTTTCTAATCTATATACTCAAGTATGTGAGCTCTAGATAGATAACAAATTTGCCTATGGGTATGGCTGTGATGTTTTTTTTATCACTTTATGTAATCAATGTTCATATCTTGTATTTTCTTTTTTCTTTAGGCAATGAAACCAAGCTTGGTATGACTAGGGGCATTCCTGAGCCAAAGCTTACAGCTGTTGATGCTATGATTGACAAGTTGACAGGAGCTATATTTGTTTTTCAAGTAGTGGTGGTTATGGTTCTAGGCGTTGCTGGTAATGTCTGGAAGGATACAGAAGCAAGGAAGGTATGCCTCAACTTTATGTTAATGGCAGAGTTTAACATTGTGGAATTAGTCATATCAAAAATTTATTTCTGAATTGTAGCTATGGCTGGTAATTAAATAGAGAACATCTTAATTACATGTCAGCACTGATATTGTAAGCTGATTTCGATTATCTGTAGGGGTTAGAGTTAGTATTTGTGTGGACTGTCGTTTTCATCTTTTAGCCAAGATTTTAACATGATTTGATTCATATACAAAGACTAGCACTGATATACATATACATATATATATATATATATATATATATATATATGTATCTTTTGGTGGGGGTGCCACTTAAAGGACAATTCTTAGGTTCACCCTTTGAGTGAACCATATTCACCTCTATTGTTGATTAACATCCTTCTACCTAATAAATTTATTATCCAACGGTTCATATCTTAAATTAGCCTTTAAAGATCATCTATGTAAAAAATCAATCGAATCTGAATTCATTTACTTATCTAATTGAATCAAACAAATGGATGGTTTTAACAACACTTACTGCTATTATGAGGACTGTCCGTGTATTTCATAGAAATGAATAACTAAAAGGTCTTCAAGTTGATTGATTTTTTTACAGAGCTAGTCTTTGTATGATGTTATGCAACATGAATGGTTGGATTAGAAAATTATTAAGTTAAAATGCATTAATCGCAATAGAGGGTGAATTTGCTCATTCACCCAGGGGTGAATCTAAGAATTGTTTGCGGCTGCGGGGGCGGCTGTGGGGGGTTGGGGGAGGGGGTGGCAAATCTATAAGAATTTAATTTTTTGTCTTCTTCATCTATTGAATCTGATCACCAAACATATATGCACTGATTATTTTTCTTTATTATGATTATTATTATTTTTTTACACCATTTGTTTTCTTTGTAGCAATGGTATGTTCTATATCCAGAGGAAGGTCCGTGGTACGAACTATTAGTAATCCCTCTTCGCTTTGAACTACTTTGTTCCATCATGATACCCATATCAATTAAGGTAAGCTTGTGAAGATTTTTTTTTGATAGTTTTAGGTTGTCTACATTGTTTCATATGATCAACATCTTTTAATATCTTTTTGATTTAAGAACTGTTTTTTTTTTTTTTTTTTTTTTTTTTTTTTTTTTACTTCCATTTAATTTTTTATTTAAACTTGTAAGAATCAGAGTATTTTTCAAAGAATCATGAATTAAATCCTTGACACTGCAGTAATTGATACTAAATCCAGCATTCACTTATATAATCTACCAAATAACATTCCAAAAAATTCGAATTGCAATCTAACCGCAATGAAGATGGTGGATAGATAGTTTTTAGAGTTCCTGCAATAAATTGAATATGATGAGGCCTGTGGTTGTCGTACTTACTCTAGATATCTTAACTAGTCAGGTGATACTGATATTAAGTGCAATCATAACATCAATTTGAAGCTTTTTAGTGTCTGTTTGTCTAGGCACTGCAGATTATAAATGTAACTTTTTTCAGGTCAATTCAGTACTGCTTTCCTAGCTGTTAAGATACTGAAATCCTTATCTCTGACAGGTATCTCTCGACCTTGTCAAGAGCTTGTATGCGAAGTTTATTGATTGGGATAGTAAAATGATTGACCAAGAAACGGCTACTCCAGCCCATGCAACAAAGTAAGTTGATTCGGTATCAAAATAGTCAAAGCCAATCATTTTATTCTTGAAAGAATCAAGTAATATTGTTAATATTACAAGAGATCTCTCTTATATGTGGCAGTACAGCAATAAGTGAAGACCTGGGACAAGTTGAGTACATTCTGACTGATAAAACTGGTACCCTAACGGAAAATAAAATGATATTTAGAAGGTGTTGTATCAATGGCATTTACTATGGGAATGAGAATGGAAATGCCTTAAAAGGTTAGTTTCTAAATTTTGGAACTTATGTCATTGCTGTCTGTTTATCACATGACATGAAATTTTTGTACTAAACCTGTTTAAATATATATCATATGACATGAAATTACCAAAAAATATAAATACAGAATTCTTATTTCCAGGAGTTAGCTATTTGATTATGCAAATAACTTTCATATATGGGTTACTTGGAGACGCCTTTACAGATGATTCATATGTATTGGTTCCTGCCTGAAAGTTCTGGTATTTCATGAAATATATACATCATTTATCTGGGCATGAGTGGTTGACAGTACTTTTACTTTGAAAATATGGTCTTCTATCTTTACTGTGTGTATCTGGTAGTAGAAGCTGGGATAAATATTGGAAAAGAATAAGCCTGGCAGCTATCTCTTTAATTATAATCCCAATGAGCATTGCTATGCAAATCTATTAGGTAGCCTTTTGGATATCTTTAGGGGTTATAATGTTATATAATGACTGCTGTGGTGGGACTTCCTGTTCTGTAAAAAACAAAACATGAGTAAAATTGTTTTTTTCTTTTTTTTGTTTCATGAAAAGAAAAGTGTGTTATGTAGAGATTTTATTTTCCACTATTTTTTTTCCTTCTTCTTGATTCTAGTTTTGGTTATAGTTTGATTTTGAAATAACTGTCCCTTTTTTTAGGCTTGTATCTATCTTAATCTCCACTAAGTTCAGTGAAGCATAATCTGTTGGACTGTTACAAATACTAGGCATTTATAGGTGCTCTATCGGTATTCTAAGCATGAACTTATTATCTAGATTGATTTGTTTTCTGTCAAGTGTAGGATCTCTTTCAGATAACATTGTATGAAGTTCAATTTCTAATGCAGTCAATCATTTGACATGCAGATGAGGAGCTCATTGATGCTATTTCCAGTGGCTCTTCTGATGTTATACGTTTCCTTACAGTTATGGCGATATGTAATACAGTCATACCCATTCAAAGGTCTCACTTCTTTCTTTTACTAATTGGGTGTTGGGATTTTGACAATTTTCCACTGGAACAAAATGTATGCACTCTTTTTAACTGCCTGAATGTATGCACCTCTATAATAACAGTTATGGCGATATGTAATACAGTCATACCCATTCAAAGGTCTCACTTCTTTCTTTTACTAATTGGGTGTTGGGATTTTGACAATTTTCCACTGGAACAAAATGTATGCACTCTTTTTAACTGCCTGAAAGTATGCACCTCTATAATAATATTTCTTTATGTTTCTTCCATCTTCTTGTAGCAAAAATGGAAGTATTGTGTACAAGGCACAATCTCAAGATGAGGATGCTCTTGTTCATGCTGCTGCTCAGCTACATATGGTTTTTGTCAATAAAAATGCTAACATTCTTGGTAAGCTACATTTTCCATTCACTATCGTAAGATTGGTTCTGGTGGCAGGAAACATGATATAGTTTCCACTGATAAATTGCAGAGATCAAATTCAACGGTTCTACAGTGCAGTATGAAGCCTTGGATATTCTGGAGTTCACTTCTGATAGAAAAAGAATGTCAGTAGTGGTAAAGGATTGTCACAATGGAAGGATTATTCTTTTATCAAAGGGAGCAGATGAATCAATTCTTCCTCATGCATGTGCTGGTAATTAGTATTATTTATTTATTTCATGAATACCTGCTGCTATTCATTGCTTTCACCGAAAAGTATGGTAATCGAATAACGTTAATTAATAGGGATATTTTTTCAAACTGAGGTTCAGAATTTGATGGAATTTACAATTAGGTATTGTATATAATAGTCTAGAGGTTTTGAGGTTGGGTTGTCGATATGTATTGTTAACTACAGTGCTTAAGATAGTCTCCTATTGGGTACTTGAAAAGAAAAATTTGGTCATAGCAACTAATTTGCATTCAATAATCGCAATTATATGCTTCAGGACAGCAAATAAGGACTGTTATTGAAGCTGTTGAGCAATATGCTCAGTTGGGACTACGGACACTGTGTCTAGCTTGGCGTGAACTAAATGAAGATGAATATCGAGAATGGTCTTTGATGTATAAAGAAGCTAGCAGCACATTGGTTGATAGGGAGGTAAAGTACACATCTGAATGTTTTTCTCTAACATGTACTTATTGGCGTACACATGTAAATAGTGATGCATGAATCAAGAAGTGTGGTTATCTGTGTCCAATGTGTTACAGATACAGACATGTGATCTAATTTAATCTTACCATTCGCCCTTGAACTATCTTTTGCAGTGGAGGCTAGCAGAGGTCTGTCAAAGATTAGAACATGATTTTGAAATACTTGGAGTTACTGCAATAGAGGATCGCCTACAGGTGAATTATACCATCGCGCACTGAAACCTAACTTTTCTACTGATCGCCAAATAATGGAATTTGCTTCTTCTTTAATGTTAATTTATTTTGCTGTTTGTTTTCAAATACTTAACTTTGGCTTGTTGTTGGGTTATTATTTTCCAGGATGGCGTACCAGAGACAATTGAGTCGCTAAGGAAAGCTGGCATAAATTTTTGGATGCTTACTGGAGACAAGCAGAACACTGCCATACAGATAGCTCTTTCATGCAATTTCATTTCCCCAGGTAGTTAATGTTTTCTCCGTTTAATCACTCTGTATATTTAATTCCACACTTGTTTCAGAGCAGATTATTCGTACTTTACAATTTATGAAGAACCTGTGTGCGAAATAGTGATGATGTTTATATTGATTCAAAGAATTAAAAGGTGTATGACTCCCTTGTCATCAGGCTTGGCTTGCTGACTCATATTTAATGTCTCATCTTGCATCTACTTTCGCTGAAGGAGTAGCAAAAGTCTGCTAGCTTCTCTTTCTTAATCCATGACTAAATTTCCTTGTGTTTATTCAATTTTTTAATTGGTTGTGTTGTGCCATACTTTCGATGTTATATTTAGTTTGATGAATTTCATTATGCTTGTCGTCCAACCACTTTACAGATTTTATGCACCACTAATCCCTCTCTCTCTCTCTCTCTCTCTCTCTCTCACTGAACAGAGCCAAAAGGCCAGCTTTTGTTACTTGATGGGAAAACTGAAGATGAAGTTCGTAGAAGTTTAGAGAGAGTTTTACTCACAATGCGGATAACAACTTCAGAACCTAAGGTACAGCTTGTGTGCTTCACCCATCACATAGGCAATTTACTCACGGGATCCAGTCCCTTCGTGTGAACCATAAAAGCAATTTTGTATAAAAATATTGATAATAATTTTACTGATTTATTGAATGATTGAAAATGAATATCACCAGAGTTTTATTTACAGATTGTTGTGTTTCAAGATATTCTTGGTGCATGTAATAATTATATTAGAACTGTTTACTGTTTGTAAAAGATATTGTGATGTATTCTTAAAATGGGAGTTGGGAACACCAATTGGGCAGGTAAATGATAGACATTAGTGTTTACTTGAATTGAATATCAAGTATTAGAAAGGTTGTGAGTTGGTTCTCTTTTTGGGTGTGGCAGGTTTGAGATGCTCCACTGTAGCCCAGCTGTGAGTATATCAGAAAAAAAAAAAAAAATATTTGCAATATAAGTCAATACTTATCTGTTGGCGTTGTTCTTGTGTTGCAGATATAATCTAACTAGTGACTTTGTAATTATTTTGTCCATACTAGAATTCTGGTGATGTTTATGATCTGGTACAAATCGATTTCTTTTGGTGATCGTCTTTTTTGTCATTCCAACTCATTGCAAAAGGCATGCGTTACATTTAGTGTATGTTTGATTTTTCTTTTTGTTACAATCTATTATGCATACTGTGCTACACAGGTATTTGAACATTAGACTTATGTGACATGTTTTCTGAAGGACCTTAAGAATTCTTCTTTTCCACTTTTTAATTAAATATTTAGTTTCCTTATCCCTTTCTTAATAGGATGTGGCGTTTGTCATTGATGGCTGGTCCCTTGAAATTGCACTGAAGCATTATCGGAAATCTTTTACTGAGTTGGCAATATTGTCAAGGACTGCTATATGTTGTCGCGTGACACCATCACAGAAAGCTCAGGTGTCCTTTAACTTTATTTTTTGTTGAATTTTTTGCTTGTATCATTTTTACTTTGAAGTACTGAATTTTGTCGTGCATCCAATAGCTATTAGTCTTTTTTAAGTTAGATATGTATCTAGTTTTCCACAATCCTTATAAAGAAGTTTGCTATGCACTGAGAAGGCTTCACGACGAGGGTGTAGAAAACAAAAGAGGCAAAAAATTGAGTCTTTTGAACCTTGGACATCTAACTGTTCCAAGAGACTTTTTGGAAAGATCTTGTTTCTTTTGGCGGCCTGCTCTTGTTCCAATACTAAGTGCATGTTTCTAGGATTCAGATGGCATCATCATTGAAATCTTGTACAAGAATCTAGAAGGTTCCAAAGAGTTGATCTTTCTCATAGTTATCCTTTCATCGTTCATATGCTTACCCTAATCAGAAGCCCTGTCTAGTAAACTAACAACTCAGTATACTGAGTCGGAGTCAGTTAACCAGTTTCAGGGGCCTATTATGTCATTCTGACCTGTTACTTCTCAGCGAGTAATGAGGTTCCTGAAGAATTGCAGGATGTTTCTATTGATTTTACCATATTATTTATCTTGATATAGCATCTTCTGTACATGCCATTTAGCGGTCTTTTTGCAAATTAAATACAAGACTTCTTGAAAATATCAGTCTCTTTCCCCCAGTTTGGGAGGTGATGGATTTTATATGGTGCAATCTGTCATCTGAGCAATTTATGTACTTTAAAAGTATGGTTGTTACTGGTTTGCGATATCTGTTTATGATCCTTTATTTTCTGTTGGAAATAAATATTTGAAAAACATATTTATGTAGTGTTTATAACTTGCAGCTTGTGGAGATTTTAAAATCGTGTGACTATAGAACATTGGCCATTGGGGATGGTGGGAATGATGTGAGAATGATACAACAAGCTGACATTGGTGTTGGCATTAGTGGGAGAGAAGGACTGCAGGCAGCTAGAGCTGCTGATTATAGTATTGGGAGTAAGTTAATTAATATCCGTTGTGTGTGTGTGTGTGAACATGATCAGAAATTGTATATCATTTTCTTTACTGGTTATGAAGTTTAGGTGAACTTGGATGATGGTGTTCCTATCCCCACACCCAACCAACACCCCCCCACACACACACCAACACAGAACTTTTTTCTTCTATGAAATCTTGAAATGCAAAGTTCCTAGGTTCTGTTTAGCTTATAAATCTGTATGCTAGCTTCATATGACGATACCTCTTCTATGTTAGAAGTGCTTGACATTTCAGCCAGAAAAGTTTGTCAAATCTGAACCTACAGTTGATATTTTAGAGAGAAATATTTGGGACTTACAAACAACTTTTTTTTTCAAGATAGGAGTTTTTCTTATTACGAATCTGAAGCAACTCCCCAAGGCACCCCCTTTTTCAGTTGGATTGAGAATATGCGACTTATCATTT
This sequence comes from Rosa persica, assembly GCA_025331145.1. Classification (NCBI taxonomy): domain Eukaryota; kingdom Viridiplantae; phylum Streptophyta; class Magnoliopsida; order Rosales; family Rosaceae; genus Rosa; species Rosa persica. The sequence continues at coordinate 33,246,146 of WFKR01000007.1, read as the reverse complement.
CATTGACAGTTTTTTTTTTTTGGTCTGAAAAATACTTCAATTGAAAGCTCAAAAAGAGCAAAGATACAAGAACAGAAGAAACAAGTACAGTAAAAACCACAAACATAAGAGAAAAACAGAGCAGCAAGCTGCAACAAAACCAGTCCTATGGTCTGGGATGAAATCTCAGATAGGCCTATGTGGGCATGGGAGACCATCATTCACCAAAACATCGATCATAGAGGTTGGAGCACCATTGGTCCAAACTTGTGTGCACAACCTCTATCTAGCTAGCTTGGCCGCGGCATCAGCAGCGCGGTTAGCTTGTCTTGAAATCCAATCCCAATTAACACAGGAAAAAGACCTTTTGAGTTTATGAAACTCATTGAGAAATGGGTAAATTTTCCAGCTTCCTCTGGAAATATTGTTCTTCAGACCATTAACAATCTCCTGACAGTCACTCTCTAATATCAGCTTGTCAATATTTAAATCTCTAGCAAGTTGCAATCCATGAATAATTGCAGCTCCCTCGCATTCAATTGCGGAATTGGATGCACTATGGATACTAGAACCAGCTACCCAGTTACCATTGGTATCCCTGATCACAACACCGATACCAGCCTTCCCAGATGTCTCATCCCAAGAACCATCAACATTAACTTTCATGTAACTAGATGGAGGAGGAGTCCAAGAATGAGTTGGAGGAGCAGATTGGGAGGGAGCTGTACCTAACCATTTCATTGACAGTTGAACTTGATAAAGGGGATAGTTATGACATCTTAAATTCTTCAAACTCTATAATTTTTGGTCAAATCTTTAAAATCTATAATTGTCGGTTATGTTAAAATTTAGCAATATGCAGTTAGGGTCTTTATAGTTTTTGTTTTTTGTTTTTCAAAACTAAGGATTTTATGCGATTAAGTTTTTTGAATAGAATCCTAAGAAACAAACAAACTGACCTATGTTAAGATGCTAAGTATCTTCTTAATTAATCTAGGATGTCCACACAGATACTAAATAGATAGCATTAAAAACGTCTTTTCATCTTATTGAATGCTTATATTAATTCTTCTGCTGCGAGTCTTATGTGACTGCTTCACCTGGTTTGCAGAGTTCAGGTTCCTGAAAAGATTGATACTTGTTCATGGGCGTTACTCATACAACCGCACAGCGTTTCTGTCCCAGTATTCTTTTTATAAGTCATTGGTCATATGTTTCATCCAGATTTTGTGAGTTTCATTGACCATAGGATACTCAATTGATAGCTTGTTCTGAATTTTGTTCTTATTTGTCAGTTGAACTTTCTGTATGTGTTTTCATCATGATCACTATATCTGGTATACTGACTTCGGAACAATGTCAGTTTCTCTTTTATTTCAGGGGTCTCTGGAACCAGTCTTTTCAATTCTGTTAGCTTGATGGCTTATAATGTCTTCTACACCAGTGTTCCTGTTCTAGCCAGCGTTCTTGATAAAGATCTTAGTGAGGAAACTGTTATGCAACATCCACAGATTCTGTTCTATTGCCAAGCAGGAAGGTTTGACTTGAAGCTTAATTGTTGTTCTCCTATTTATAGTTCATTTGTGCTTGACTTTCTTTTCACATGGATTGTTCAGTGGGCAATTCTGTTTTCTCAGCTATGTTATACTTATTATTGGTAAATGTAAATGAACTTTGTATTGTTCTTGAAACAGGCTTCTGAATCCTAGCACATTTGCTGGATGGTTTGGGCGATCCCTTTTCCACGTGAGTGCTATTTGTTATCAGAGTTTCTTTCTTTGTGTGATTATTGTCCCTCTCTTTCTTTAAGTCCCAGAAATTTAAACCTAGTGTAAGTCCAGTATTCCGTTGTTAATAGTTTGAGCTCAGTGTTTGTGTGTGGAAGAACTTCGGGATTGAGTTTGTTTCTGGTCTGTTTTATGGGCATCAGTCATCTTAGAGTTTAGAAATTACTCCCTTTCAGCCTTACTACTAATAAGCTTGCAGTATCATGATTAGTGTTCTTGTTCTCCCTTGTACTTCGATCTTTTTCAGTAACATTTGTGTTTCTTCAAGGAAAAGAACCAAAAAAAAAAAAATGTGTTTGAGCTGAGCGTTAGTCATTAAAGGTTGTTAAAAATTATGGGTCAGTGTTCAATTTGGTGCTGAATTAACAGTTAGAATTCCAAAGGCAATCTATCGTGTAAGAAATGCATTTGAAGAGATTCTTCTAGTGCAGCTAAGTAGTCATAATGCTTAAGAGCATTAAAGCATTATGACTACTTAGCTGCACTAGAAGAATCTCTTCAAATGCATTTCTTACATGATAGATTGCCTTTCATGTGTTAACAATCACAATTTATAAGTCCCAATTTAATGATTTAGTGGGTGATAGGAAAGTTCATGCTTGTGATTAGAGCATACTCTGTTATTTAGAGCTTAAAAATGATTTATATAAAGCTATGTTTGCCCAAAGACACCTAAGGATGCCAATGGAAGGATTTTTAACTGATATTTAATCAAGTTCCTATATGAATAGTTTAGCCTATTTTTGTTTACAGTTTCTACCGGTTGTTTTTTTTTCAATGATTCTAATACCAGGTATTACTTGCAGGCAATTGTTGTATTTGTGATCAGCATACATGCTTTTGCCTATGAAAAAAGTGAAATGGAGGAGGTTTCAATGGTGGCGCTCTCTGGATGTATTTGGTTGCAGGCTTTTGTAATGACATTAGAGACAAAGTAAGTTTAATAGTAACTCAATACAATAAGGTTTCAACTTTTTTTTTTCCAATAACTAGAGAAAAAAAAAAGATACTCCCACATGCTAGAGTTTCCAATAACTAGACGTTATTTCATGGTTTAAAAAATTTGAACTCTTAAAGTGAAACCCAGTTGATTTGTTGACTAGATGCTTGGTAAGTTTGCCTTAAGATTGCAGAAGAAAATGATTTTTGAGTTTTTTCTCAGTCACTGACTGCTTGAGTTTGTTAATTCTGCACAGCTCCTTTACTATAATGCAACATCTTGCTATATGGGGGAATTTAGCTGCCTTCTACATCATCAACTGGATCTTCAGTGCCATTCCAGGATCAGGGATGTATACAATTATGTTTCGCTTGTGTGGAGAGCCTTCTTACTGGATAACAATCATGGTAAGTTTCCTTTGCCATTTCTTTTCATTGATGGCTTCTATATGTCATCAATGGTTTTTTGGGTAGGCGGTTACAGTAATCGGAGTGAGGTTGTATCGGTGCATGTGTAATCTCTTAGGAACAGTAGTACAGTATGAAGCACCAAATGGAACATAGAACAATAACGTAATGTGGGATTAGTTTCATGGTCTCCTTCTAGTTAATTGATGGCATTAGCCCCTCATTTGAAGCCTTTGTTCTCAACTCTAAAGAAATGAAACAATATAAAAGAAGTTGACAATTCATGATCTTGTCTAACTAGATTTCCTCCTGTCCAACCTTACGTCCATTACAGCTCATAGTTGCAGCAGGAATGGGCCCGATTCTAGCTTTGAAGTACTTCAGGTATACATACAGACCAAGCAAAATCAATACACTACAGCAAGCTGAACGATTGGGTGGGCCTATCCTGTCTATTGGGAGCATTGAGCCACAAACAAGAGGCAAAGAAAATGAAGTTTCCCCATTATCAATTACTCAACCAAAGAACAGAAATCCAATTTTTGAACCTCTACTATCAGATTCACCCAATGCTACACGAAGATCTCTTGGTTCAGGAACACCTTTTGATTTCTTTCAATCACAGTCCAGATTGTCCATGTCTAACTACTCAAGAAATTGCAAGGACAACTGAGGTTCCCAATAATTTTAGCTGGGAATAGTTAACAGAACACATTATACGTCGGTGCCACATTTGAACTGTACTATATATATATATATATATATATATATATATATATATTAGCATTGTATGTAGCAGGTATAGGTCCTTGTTTATGCAAAATTAGACAAGTGGATATTCTTATCTTGTGGTCTAATAGCGCAAGTTATTAATTTTTACCACTGCAAATTCTGTCTTTTGCTTGCTTTATGTTACATTCTTGGTTTTTTTAATATATTTATACATTTTTATAGGAGAAACGCTAACTTAGTTACATAATTGTGGTAATATTACAAAAGAACTCGTCATGTCTGGCTCGACAAAAGTTGATTCTTCGGACATAATAATTCATTTACATTGGGTGGAAAAACGGAACAGAGCAGCATAAGCTTGATAGAAATATAGGGTGGAGCGAGCTTAAAGTCCAATATATTTGGCTCGTAAAGCTCGTGAGCAGCTTGTATATTTTTCAGGAGAGAGGCAAAAGAAAAGGGAAAAAAAAAGGTTGTAGAGTTTGGAGGTGGAAAAGATTGTAGAGTTTGACCGTCACTTATATCATGTAGAATGGATGGTATAGGAAAAAAAATTGTCGTTTCTATTTAAAAAAAAAAGAGAGTAAAAAGTGCATATATTCCAAAAATGATGGAGATATTGTTAAGAACAATCCTGGATGATTTGCTCTGTACTTGAAATTGACAGTATAGATTGATCGAGTTATTCTTAGCAATTGAGTTGCTAGGTGGGACAATGTATATATCAGGTTACATTGAGCTACATCATGGATTACAATTTATATGGCGGCATTTCTCGGAAAGAATACAGGCCTACAGATTATACTACTACAGGTACAATTTTGTTGTAGTATACTCAACACTCTGCCTTAGGTGGGGATGGAACCACAATTCCCTTCATGGAATATGATCAAAGCAAAGAAAACTTTATTAATGCCACAACTAATTTTAAAAGATGTAATTCATGTTGATCAACAATTCATAACAAGATGTAGTGTCATCAGAATAAGTAGTCTTTCCTTTTCGGACAAAGGGGAATTTCATTAAGCGGCAACAGCAGAGTAGCAAAAAACAACTCAAAACCAAACAGAACAGAACAGAAATACAGAACCCAGATGCAACACAAAAGAAAGATCAAAGCGTAATCTATGGGTGGAGCTGGTAATCCATCATCTTCAACACATGAACCAATGAGGATGGAGGGCAGAAAACCCAATTACAAAGATTCGTCCTCATTTTTGCATGACCAGCAAGCCAATCAGCCGCCGAATTAGCTCCTCTCTTAATCAACTTCCAGCTGCATTTCTGAAAATTAAATCAAAGCCTTCTGATTTCCTTGAGCAGAGGGTAGATTTCCCAAGTGCATCATGATAATTACTCTTAACAGATAGAAACATTCGTTCAGAATCAACTTCAAATTCAACATTTTGGAAACCTTGAGATCTAGCTATCCCCTCAGGCCCTCCAAGGCAGAGGGTAGATTTCCCAAGTGCATCATGATAATTACTCTTAACAGATAGAAACATTCGTTCAGAATCAACTTCAAATTCAACATTTTGGAAACCTTGAGATCTAGCTATCCCCTCAGGCCCTCCAAGGCAGCCAAAGCCTCGGCCATAACAGCAGAAATAGCAAAAGAGGGTAGAAAAATTCCAGATACTATCTGTCCTTTATCATTCCCAGCTATGGCCCTATTCCAGCTTTGCATGTTCTTGAGTTTGAGTCCCAAGCACCATCACAATTCACTTTAATCATACTAGGATTTGGTGCACACCATTAAACTTCCTTTTCCAACAGTCTAAATACCAAGCCAAGACAGCAACATTAGGAGAGAGCATAACGCCAAGGAATTCAGTCACTGCAGCCTCAATTCTAAGAACCAGTCCGATAGGATTAGGAGTTACATGTTCATATATGATCTCACATCTGGCTTTCCAAATTGTCCACCATGTTAGAATCCAACCCCATACCTCCATCTTGGAAATAAAACCAGACATCAAGCAATCAACCAGACAAAAGTTCACTGCCATCAACCAATCATCTGGAGTAGTAATCTCCTGCAAATTCACTTTTTAACCCAAAGGGATCCCAAAGGCAAAGAAACAATAAATGCTCAACTGATTCAGGGAACTCCTAGTATATTGGACATGGAGGAGAATTAACAAGTTTGTTCAAAAAACTGACTAGTCATAGTACGCAGATTATTTAAACATGCTCTCCACATAAAATGCAATATTTTGGTAAAGACTTAATGTTCCATATCAATTTCCAAACTGCAGTCAATAGAATGAGAACAATGAGGGTTGGAGAGAAGGCATAGCGCCAACCTTATGCAGTTTATGGTAGCCTGATCTCACAGTGAAATGATTTCTCAGTCATCAGAAAAAGTTAAACAGACTAACCTATATAAGGTTTCAATTCTGTCAATTGTGTCATTTTCTCACTTGTGGGTTTTACCTGAGGGTTGATGCTCTTTGGTGCAACCTCAATCAGACATCAAGATGCTGAGAAAATCTACTTTTCTGTTACAGATACAGTAGAAGAATTCAAAATGATAGGAATATTAACCATTAATATTTAAAACCAATCACACCATGACATGAATGTAACATTGTAATACCAAATGATAGGAAACATATATCACTTTAATTTTTGTAAACAAAGTTACAGTTCATGAATCATGATAATCGATCATTTATACATAAAGTTGTTGTTTTTTTTTTTAGGTGGGAACAATGAATAGCCTAGAAAAGAAGCAAAACCAACAGCTAGCAAAATTGGCTAAAACTAATAACTCTAGGCCTGGCCAAGAGCAATATCAGCTACGACCTATGAGAGCTTGAGTGACTTCAGGAGCAGGTCTGGAGAAGTATAGAGAGAGTCCCAAGAATTAACCAAGCTGGACTCGGCAAAATATGAGCAGCATATTTTCTTTCCCTGTGAATAATATGCTTCAGACAAATGAAATCAAACCTCCCTCTGGGTTCAATTTTGCATTTTGGCAGGATTCACTTGGCGGAAACAGCAAACTTAGCATGATAGAAACCCCATACTTGACTGTTACCAAGCTGATTTCTTTGGTCTTAGGCCACTAATGATCTGCATATATATATTCCTACTTCCCCTGCCAAACGATTTCATGAAACTGAGTGTGCTTCTATCCTCATTTTCTCTGTTTGAAAACAAGAGTTTCTGAGTCTTGAGTTTGGTTCCTCTTTGGTTGAAGTTGGAGGCTTTTCATGCTTATCTTACTTTTCGTGAATTTGCTATTGTTCCAGCTTGCAACAGTCCTGCTAATATCAATGCCGTGGAAAGACTCAACAGTCTTAAATATGCAAATCGGGCTCGCCAGGATGAACATTAGCATCTTCATTTTCAATTAGATTCATAAGACAGCTGAATCTGACTCCACTTTCACGTTTAAGAATATAGAGCTCATGGCAAGCTTCAAACCAGTAAATAATAACCCCAAGCGCTTCTACCTGCAGAACTTCTCCACTACCAATATTGTACATGAAAGCATTAACCCATTCACCAAATCATTCCTTCCCACAGCAGCAGCCCCAATCATACCCTGCAAATTTCTAGAGCCATCCACATAAAGCTCAAACAATCGAGCATTAGGGTTATGACCAGGCTAACAATTCGGTTCCGTGAGTCCATCCCTTTGAGAAATACTAGTTGACTTCCAAGCACCATATATATCTAATGATAATCTCAGCAATATTGTAAGGAGTTTTGAAAGTGGACTGAAAAAATCCCCTTATTCCTCCACTTCCAGATAAACCAACAGAGAATAAGCATAGTATTATATTCCAAAGAAGAAGATGATCATGCATTGCATACAAATCAGACATACACTAGCAATAATCCAGCCATTCCAATGTAAATGAGAGGGAAGGTAGCTTGCATTACCCGATAGCTTTCGAAACCGGGTTGAGCATTGGCACAGTCACACAGCAGATGACACTAGTTTCTGGAGTACCCTGCTAAAAAGAACAACTAAGCATACACACAGTTAGTGCGCAGCTTAGAACAAACAAGTATGCATAATCAATTATACAGAGAAATGCACAACAATGATAACAAATAAAGAATGAATGAAAATCAGCAAAGAGATATGGTGGTTGGATGGAGACAATCGAGGAGTTGACAGCGGCACAAGGGACATGTGTTCTTGTTCATAACCAACCATCGAACAACACATGATTTGTGAAAGGCATGAGAGCACGGGGTTCGAATGAGACTACTAGTCCCATCAAAGTCCTCCATACAAATAGTGCACTTATCCGAATCCTTCTCGGCCACAAAGCTATTAGCCATGAATTTGTCCAGAACAGTTGAACCTTCAGCAGTAGATGAAATTCTCTCAAACAAAGCATCCAAGTCAAGGCCACCGCTTTGACCAACATAGTCAGTGAAGAAGATGTCAATTTCAGCACTGATGCAGAAGGGCATTGCCGCCGAATGAGGAGGACGAGGCGCAAGAGCCGAGATCTGTGGGGCCAGATCCTCATACAGAGTCGGAATCTCGGGTTTAAGGGAAGATGCGAGAGTGCCTAGACGTGCACGAAGTTGAGGGAGATCAATGAGTTGGTCCAGACTAGTGAAATTCAGGTGATCAAGGAGGCCGGGATTGTGTGGACCGAGTTTGCGGTGTTGAAGAATAGCAGTAAGCCCCGGAATTTGGAGTCTTTTGCTGGTGAAACTTCTTCTGGCAGACCATCAGTGTGCACAGAGTTTCTGGGAATAGTGGGTTTTCTGGGATTCTATTTAACATGACTCTGACCACATGCTTTGAATCTGAAGGTACCAAAGAGAAAGAAGAACTCTCAAGCTTCGCTGGGAGAGCCATTTGATGCTGATCCTATTTTCCAATTGATCGAAACCCTTGGATATCAATTCGATGAGCAAGAATTGAGAGGACGGTTAGGGTTAGGGTTAGGGTTAGGGCAAGAATTTAGAGCGAGAATGAAGAATAAGAGAGCAGACGAGATCGAATTTAGGGTTTCTGGGTAGGAAAAACAGAGAGAGCTGAGAGAAGCAGGGAAATTGCACGCGCTTTTATAGACGGAGGAAATGAGACCGTCGCGCGTTACGGCGGTTCACGCGCTTCCGTATGCCACGCGCTTTCGCAATACGTTACTTTTTTATTTTTATTTTTATTTTTTTTAATTCGTTGGTTAGACATATTAGAGCTGCGGGTGAATTTTGAGACTAGAATTCGTATCAAACTCCACCATAGTGAACAATGGTGAAAGGACAGGTAAATTACATCGGTCTATGCCAGCATGTCAGGATAATTTAAGGTTATATATTTATACTTGTCATTGTTAGAAACAATAATCTAGGGTCATCAGCTACTTTTGTTGACGAAGAACTCCATAATATCACTAACATAATGAAGAAATGAGCAGTTGTCCGCACAATAAAATGAAAGACTTTATTAATTTATTTTTTCTAAAGTGTAGATTCCTCATGTCTTCCACTTTTTATTTCTTTTATGATATTTTGAATTCTATTTTGAGGTATGCTCCCAGTACAAGGAAGGAGCTGTAGACTTCACAAGGAGTAGTAACAGGTAATTTACTGCAATCCTGTTGTTAAGGTGTTCCGGCTGTGTTGGACTTATTGGTTTTAGTTGCTCATCGTCACAACAATCCTGCTCCAGGGCAGTATCTAATCCAGTGCTTCTTTGCCGGACCTCAACCAGGTAGTTAGTAGGGACTAGGAAGTGTGCATCAGTTGTGAGTCTCTCTTTATTTTTGATGAAGCAACAGTGCTCGGCAACCCCAGTTCTAGTTATGATCGACAATGCTGTGGGGGCTTGGGAGATTGTATCATGTTATTTCAGTTTTGGGTTGGATGACCATAAGTTGCAGTTTATTTTGTTTCCTTCAGACATTGGAATTGCCAGTCAGATTGATAATCAAGAGGGATGGAAATACCATCTGAACATTACTTCAGGTATACATACAGACCAAGCAAAATCAACACACTACAGCAAGCTGAACGATTGGGTGGGCCTATCCTGTCTATTGGGAGCATTGAGCCACAAACAAGAGGCAACGAAAATGAAGTTTCTCCATTATCAATTACTCAACCAAAGAACAGAAATCCAATTTTGGAACCTTTACTATCAGGTTCACCCAATGCTACATGAAGATCTTTTGGTTCAGGAACACCTTTTGATTTCTTTCAATCACAGTCCAGATTGTCCATGTCTAACTACTCAAGAAATTGCAAGGACAACTGAGATTCCCAATAATTTTAGCTGGGAATAGCTAACAGAACACATTATATATACGTCTGTGCCACATTGGAACTGTACTATATTTTTTTTTTTTTGTAAATTAAGCGTTGTAAGGTATAGGCCGTTAATGTTCCTTGTTTATGCAAAATTGGATAAGTTGATATTCCTTTCTTGTGGTCTGATAGTGCAGTTATTAATTCAACCACTGCAAATTCTGTCTTTTGCTTACTTTATGTTACATTCTTGTTTTTTTTTTTTTTTTCTTTTTTTGTGTGTACACAGCACATTTTTATAGGAGAAACGATAACTTAATTACATAATGTGGTAATATTACAAAGGAACTCGCCATGTCTGGCTCAACAAAAGTGAATTCCTCAGACATAATAACCAATGATTATGACTTTGTGTATAAGTAGCTGATTATGACTTTGTATATAAGTATCTTTATGGATGCTAAAATTTACTTTGCATTGAGACAACTCTTATTATGTGACCAGGTACTGTGACTTTCTGTGAATAAGTGTGTGTGAATAAGGTATTGAGTATTGACTGCTTTCTGAGAGTATGTGTGAATATGTATTGTGACTTACTAAAGTATATGTTTTTTACTTTGAAGAAATTGCTGCGCTACATTTGGGAGGTGCACTCTTTACAACAACTGCTACTTAAAGATTTGGATGCTGCAAACTATTGGTGCTGAAGATATAGCTGCTGTGTTTTTTTGTTAAGTGATTGAAGTCATCAAATCAATGAATCACAAGCAGATTTTTGTTTATTTCTAGTTCCTATTATGAAGTTATGTAATACTTAAGTAGCTTTAGACTTAGAAATCAGTCACGCACATATGATTTCTGAACTTGTATTCTTGTAATGTGGAATTGGAAAAATGCTAAAATTGATGTTTCTCAAGTCTAGAACTCACATCTCCATAAGAAGGTGAAAAATAGACTATGAAGATATTCAGTTGTTACCGATTACTCAACTCAGCAGCGATAATATAACTTATTAGAAAAAAAAAAAAAAAAAAAGGACCTAACACAGTGTGAATGAGTAACTGGGCTGAAAATTTCTAACTTTAGTTTGGTCCATTTATTCATTTCGGTTGGGCCTTAACCAAACCATAACCGACCGGAAAGTCAGTTACCGAAATATTCGGTTCCGTTTTTTTTTTTTTTTTTTTTCAGGATGGTAGTGGTACTAAGATTGGGCCTACCGATATGTGTCGGTACGGTAGTCGGCTCAGCCCAAAAAAAAAAAAAAGGGTACCGTACCAGGGCCAGCCCTGGAGTGTTATTTTTCCCTCTGCTATTTTTTGGTTTTTGGTTTTCCAAATTTCCTCTGACAAAAGGCAGCCCTATTTTTCGATCTATCTATCACTCTGCAGCTCCAAACTTCAACGCTCTCTCTCTCTCTCTCTCTCTCTCTCTCTCTCTCTAGCCCAAGCTCCGCAGCGCCTGAGCAGTCAGACAGCAACACACCCAAACCCAGGTCTTCTTTCAGCTCTTGATTTTAATTCTTTTCCTTTTCTGATTTTGGAGCTGTGAATTGTGAGTTAATTTTGCTTTTTGATTCTATTATCAGTTACTCAAGTTTGATTTCAACAACAATGTCGACCAGTACGAAACTATAAACAAGTTAAAACTTTGGTTATGGGGGATCATGATTGGAGTGATAATTATTTATCACTTTACTATGTGAGATTGGATGATATATCACTCACTATGAATGTAATGTGACACTATACTTTAATTTTAATTTTTTTTTATCCCTCTGTGAATACTCTTCGATTTGCAAGCTTTTCTAGTTTGACGCTACGATTTTTTTACTTAATCTGCATACAAGTATCTTATTAGCCTCCTACTCCACTGAAAGTTTGATAACATGTGTGATGCAAGTTTCTGTGTTATTTATGGCAATGGTGTTTGATAATATACATGTGCACTCTGCATATGATAGAGTAGATTCCTAACGCTTCTCCATGTATCCATATATGGACTATTACAAAGTTAGTGCATGTTTAAAGCCATGAACCATAGTAGTAAGTAATATCCATTAATTGTATTATGTGTCATTGGAACTAGTTCAGTAAATGCCTTTTTCCTTTAGCAGCTGAGTTGTCATATAGTTATATAGGCATTGCCTGGGATATATAGCACCAAGTACAGCAAATTTCAGCATCCTTATCTTTACGGACATGCATGTTCTATGATCAGAACTGGGCTATGGGCAGATATGTTCTGCCAAATACTCCTTCCTCTGTTTGATGACCAATTCGGAAATTTGTTATCACTTTAAACATAATTAATAGAATAAAGAATGATTTAAGAAATAGAGAATTGAATAGACCTAGAGGTTGAATAAAAGCACACGGACAGTAGCAAGTTAGAGATTTTAAAAAGCCTAATGAAGAAAGTGAAAAACAGCTCAAAATATGAAGAGTCAAAGCTAAGATCCTGAAGTTGAGGCCTCTTTAGAAAACTATGTTAGTTTGGTTTTGATTACTTCAAATTTTATGGCACAGTACATGCCTTGAACCAGCTCTTATTCTCTCTCTGTTTTTTTTTTTTTTTTAAATTTCAATTAAAGTAGTACATTCTCTTCTTCAGAGCAATGGAGATAAAGGAAAACGGAGAAGAGGAGCAGCAGATTGTGAATCCTTGGAAGGTGGAGGCCAAAGAAGGCGGCAAAATTGATTATGATAAGCTCATAGATCAGTTCGGTTGCCAGAGGATCGATCAGTCTCTTGTCGACCGTGTCCGCCGTCTCACCTCTCGTTCTCCGCACGTTTTCCTCCGTCGCGACGTCTTCTTCGCTCACCGGTCTAGCTCTGCCCTAGTTTCTTTTACTAAATTCACTTCAAGTTTGACGTGTTTAGGGATTTGATAGTTGAATGTGTGTGATTGCAGGGACTTTAATGAGATTCTGGATGCTTATGAGAGAGGAGAGAAGTTCTATTTGTACACAGGAAGAGGGCCTTCCTCTGAGGCTTTGCATTTGGGGCATCTTGTCCCCTTCATGTTCACCAAGTAAGGCTCTAGATAAATTTCTGTGTGCATGGCTATTAGTTAGAATCACATTGTGCTTTGGAATGGTTTTAGAGGGTAGATCAAAACGAAATTCAACATCTTTTGAGGGGTTAAGTGGGAGCTTTGCTGGGAAGCTAAAACTATGTCTGCTGGACATTAATAGAGCTCAATATTGCAACTAGAAAATACTAGTATGGAGCTGAGTTGATATAAGTCCTTGTTATTGAACTGGAATCATGGTCATTATAAGTCTTTTTTTTTTTTTTTGATAATTTGATTATCAATTTATGATCTAGGTGTTAAGTGATGGATGATAAGAGTAATACGAGATCTTTCAATCTCTTTAGAGTGTTATGTTCCCTGGTGTCATTTGTTTTTGGATTTTCTATGGCCTGCATGCTGTGAAGTAAATTTATGGAGAGTTATCGCTGAAGTGATTCTGACCGCCTACGCTGTGTGATTCTGTTTGCAGATATTTGCAAGATGCCTTCAAGGTCCCTCTTGTTATACAACTTACCGATGACGAGAAATGTATGTGGAAAAATCTCACAGTTGAAGAAAGCCAGAGACTTGCAAGGGAAAATGCTAAAGACATCATTGCTTGTGGTTTTGACATAACAAGAACCTTTATCTTCTCTGATTTTGATTATGTTGGTGGGTAAGTAACAAATCTTTAAGGCTTGACACCATGGTAAAAACAACAAATCCTAAAGTTGCGTTGAAAGCCTTGAAATGAATTTTGTATTTCTTTCATGTTAGATATTTTTGAGATTATTCTTTCAGAATTTTAGTAAACTGTGTTGTGCGAGCCTTTATTTACTTGGCTGCCCAAACTTGGAGGGTTTGAGATTCAGGATTTCAGTAAAAGCCTTTAGTTGTTGAATGGGACAATATTACTGTTGTGTGCATTAAGATCCTCAGTTCGTTAATAAGTTAAGTTGATAGGCTTCTTGTCTGTAAAGTTAAACTTGGCCACTCTGCCAAGTACTTTATCAACAACCATTAAGATATCGTAATAATTTATTCACTGCAACAGTTCTTGATAAGCTTCATTAATGACTAGGAAACCTTCTTTTTCTCTTCCAAACCTAACAGGAGTTTCATTCACATGAATATTTTGATTATGTGTGTGTGCATGCGACACCACTTGCTCACTGGTTTTGTATCTAATTTCCTGTGCAGTGCCTTCTACAAGAACATGGTTAAGGTCGGAAAGTGTGTCACCTATAATAAGGTTATTACAATTTTAGACCCCTTGGAGAGTCATTTGCTTTTCTAACTTTTCTTCTTCTAATAGGTATTTTGTGTACCTTATTGTTCGAGATTTAGTACTCATTTTGTGAGGTTGAAACCTAATGTACAGGTTGTTGGCATATTTGGTTTCACCGGTGAAGATCATATAGGAAAAGTTAGTTTTCCTCCTGTACAGGTAATTATCCTTGGCTACAAAATGAGTGAAGCCATTATCATGTGGTTTATGGAAACTTTTGGGAGTTGTTTCTGATTAGTTCCACGAAATAGTGAAGCTAAATTTGTCAGTTTTTTCACTTAACTGAAACATCATCTCATTTTTTATGCTTAATTTTTACTTCTTGACTTGCTGCTAGTTTATAATGCTTTCACTGGTAAACAGCTTTTGTATTTAATAATAGAATAAAGAAAAAACACAATTATCTTAGTTCAAGTCTAAGCTCCAAGAAAATATTTCTCTGCAACCGCCTCTTTATTGTTCTATATTTATTATGTCACTGTGTAAGGTAACATGGATGTCAAAGTTTGTTGGCATAAAGAGATCCAATATTTTTTGCTATGTGCCAATGCAGGCGGTACCATCATTTCCAAGTTCATTTCCACATCTCTTCTCTGGCCAAGATAATCTTCGTTGTTTAATACCCTGTGCAATTGACCAGGTAAACATGTTAAGGATAATTCTCATGGCTTGAAATCAAAATTTATATTTGAATGTTATGATATGACCATGATAAAAGTGTATGATAAATCCATGGTAGCTTTATGTTGCAGTTTCTTTTACTATTCAGAAACGAATTATGGCTGGAAAGGTTCTTCCCCTTATATGGAAATGAGATCTCTGGGGGCTATTGTTTCTTTTTCCGGCTAGATATGTAGGCAACCATCTAACTTAAATTGTGACACCTTTGGAGAAGATTAAACATAATGGCTAGGCTAGGAGTATCAGTTTAGATAATTTTTCAGCTTCTGCATTTGAGTTATTTTGAGTGAAAGTTCTTTTTATTTATTAATATTAACTTACCTCTTCTGTTTGTGTATCTGTCCAGGATCCTTATTTTAGAATGACCCGAGATGTTGCTCCACGCATTGCATATCATAAACCTGCTTTAATCGAGTCTCTATTCTTCCCTGCCCTTCAGGTAATCTTGTGATCTTCAGAAAGTACTTTTTGTTCGAGTTGTTAGATTTATTTGATGCAGAGTATGAGTAACTGTGTGTATTTTACTTCTCTGCTTTTGGTTTTTTATTTGACAACGATTTTCCGCTGAAACTGCTTTTGTTCCTGATGTATCAACTGAATTTTGACCAGTTATTTTGGTGAGGGGAGCTAAATTTTGATGCATGTAGATAGATTGAAATCCTAATGTGGATTGTGGAGACATCCTGTGTACTGCTTACACCCACCATGAGCAAGGAATATACCATTGTCGAATACAAAGTAAAAGGACCATTATTAATAAATAAAAGTTTTCATTATTGTTACGTGAAGTACTCTGATGTAGCATTTAAGTCGATGTGGCATGCATCTTGGTGATAAATTTTTGTAGTAATGTTATGGTAGTCAAAGATGAGTATACCAAATTAGGATAGGATAGTGGAGCTGTATAAATTAAAGGGGAAGAACTTGGCTTCTAATGTATTGAGCTTACTCTTCTTATCTCTCTGTCTCTCCCTCGCCCCCTCCTCCTCCTCCTTCACTGTTACCTTCTACAAAGCCCCTTATACATATATTATCTACTTTTCTTTCCTGAATGTTTCACTGCAAAATGTTCTGCTGTGTATGATATCCTCTCTCTTAAGTGTGCTTTGTTCTTTTACCTTATGCATGTTATTCTTTCCTGGATGTTATTAAGTTCATCCAAGTTCTGTTAATTCATATGGCATGTGGTTCACACCTAATGAAGTCATTGCTGATTGTACTTATGGAATGCGGATGCTTGCAGGGAGAAACAGGAAAAATGTCGGCTAGTGATCCAAATTCTGCCATCTATGTAACTGATTCTGCAAAGGATATTAAGAGCAAGGTTTGCATATGACGTTGGCTTCGGTTTTTCTATACAACAATTTTGCTTACGATATTATGTGGATAAAAAATGCTGGACAACATGCCTCTACTCATTCTCTTCTCTGCAAATTGTTCAATATTCTTAGTTCGAGAAAGGTGTTCCCAAATTTTGTGTGTATTCACTGTTGCAAGACTCATGCTGATTGGGGCTGCAGGCTGCTTATATTGTTTTTTGCACTTGTCAATACCAATGCTTATATTTAGAGTAACAGTTATGTCCAAGATCAGACCAGAGCTGCAACTTAGTAAAACTACTGTATGGTATTATCATTGATATAAGTTTAATAAGTGGAATTTAGTATACTCAATATGCTTCTATTTCTCTGGATTTGTGTCCTCATTTTCCCAAAACCAAAATCACCTTCTCTTTTCTTAGATTCCCATTGCCAAACCCTAGGCTCGGCTCTGGTGTACTTTTTCTTTGCTTCTGAGATTACCATTGCCAAACATGAGATTACAATCCAAATGACCCAAAGCTCTTCAAGATTAGATATTTGATGTACATGCATGGATGCTTTGTATATACTTTTTCTCACATGATATATCTGCTAATAAATTTGTGGATGTCTGCAGATAAACAAGTTTGCATTTTCAGGGGGACAAGATACAATAGAGAAACACAGAGAGTTGGGAGCAAATCTCGAGGTATTTGGATTGGCTTGCGCGTTAATAATAGAATTTGTCCTCCACAATTGCTTTGAGAATTGCTATTTGTTGCTTAATTACTTCGTATCATGAATTAATTGTTAATGCAGACTAATTGTGAAATGCTTTTGTTGTATGGACGTTAATCAGGTAGACATTCCATATAAATATCTGAAATTTTTCCTGGATGATGACATCGAGCTTGCTTATATAGGAAAGGTGAGATAGCTGTCCCTTAGGAACTTAATTCATTTTCATCTATATTTTTGCTAGTGCAAGAATTCTAAGAATTTTAACCTTAGCATTCTGCCTTTTTGTTTTGATAACATTTGCTTTTGCTTTCGGCACTATTAGGAGTATGGTGCAGGTCGAATGTTGACAGGGGAAGTGAAGCAGAGGCTCATTCAAGTTTTGACAGAAATTGTGGAGAGACATCGTAGGGCTAGAGCTGCTGTCACCGATGAGGTAATTAGTTATCTTCCTGTCAACAGTTTCCAGAGTGTGGATGGAATTTGATTGATGTACCAATCCCCAAGTAATAATTGTGACTTGGGAAATGGGAAAAAGTAATCAACTAATTACTTATAAGCAGTTTTGTTCAAAGATAATTAATTTGAAGTTGTAGCTTTTTCATTCTCATTGTGTGATGTTTCTATGCATTAGCGCCTACATCAAGTTTGTTGTGAATTATAGCAAGTCTGATTTCCAACTCATTTGCTTCGTTTTGCTGTGCAAGTAATGGAGCATGTGGTCTCTATTGCCCTTTTACTTCTAGCCTTGCTAAAATGGTTGTGAAATGTTGTTGTGTATAACGTCTTGAAATTGAAATGAAGGATAATTGTTGCGTCATGTTTTCTTCTCTCAGATGGTGGACGCATTTATGGCAGTGAGGCCCCTCCCAAACATGTTCAACTAAAGCTGAGGACAAGGTATTACTCACAATCCTTGGATGAAGTACTGGCTTTGTCTGGTGATACAACTACAATCTTTAGGTTTAGAAAAAGAAGTTTCATTTTTGATAATATTTTTGTTGACGACCTGTATTCTTGTAACAGTAAATGTTAGCGAAACTGAATGCAAGTTGAACACCATAGTTTTAAGCTTGACTTTGTATGACAGATTCAGCAGTGAACTCCAGACGGGGAAAAAGCATTTTAACAAAGCTCATTCAGTTCATATTCACCAGAGTAGTTTCAAACATATAAAAAAAGATTGCATGGTTACTTGTGATGATCTCCCCATCTGGAAAGGTCAAATTGCTCTTCCGGTTCCACAATCTCCTTGGCCATGTTTAACTTCAGGCAATCGCTTAGAGAATGAGATTACTGCACCTTTTGTCAAATTCAACTTCGTGCCATTCATTCGTGAAATAACATTTGGATTGCATTGTACATGCCAATAGAGAATTGAGTAAACGAGGAGATGGGTGCTTTTGTTGTTGTTGTTCATGTGATTTCTGTCATCTGGTTAAACATGCCTATCTATAAACAGTATATAAACGTACAACCAATGCCACAGTATTTGAAGTGTGATATTGTTGCAGCCTTTTGATTTATATGGGACTTGTGGTGGATGATTAATCGTTCGTTGTAACAGAGTGTAGACAAACTATAAGTCGAGCAGCAAAGAAGCTATGATAGATTAAACGTCAGCGGGAAGAAGTGAAAAGAACAAAGTAGTTTACAGCAATCCTGTTGTTAGGTGTTCCGGCTGCCTACCTGTTTTGGACTAACAGGTTTTAGTTGCTCATCGTCACAACATTCCTGCTGCAGGGCAGTATCTAATCCAGAGCTTCTTTGCCGGACCTCAACGAGGGAGTTAGTAGGGACTACTCCTGTATCAGTTGTGAGGGGCGACGCTGTCGGTTATCACTTCTCAACCAACATATGCATGTTGGCATTCGTATGGCAGTTCATCAATTGAGGCTTTCTATGGTGATCTAGAGTTCTTCATAAACTGAGACTATATTTTGATGAAGCACCAGTGCTCGGCAACCCAAGTTCTAGTTATGATCAACAATGGCTGTGGGGGTATCTGAGATTGTATCTTCTTAATTCATCTTTGGGTTGGAAGACCAATCATATTGATTATCAACAGGAATGGAAATACCATCTGAACATCCGCTTGGATAGGGTAATTTTTCACAGGAAACCCCCGTAGTACGAACTAATAATAGAACAGTTGCGAAAACTTCTGGATAGGTATCCTCCAACTACAAACCCATTGCTCACATACATGACTTATAATTAAGCTTCTACAGAAGGGTTTCTAAAAACAAAACTGATAGAATACACTTTCAATTACTTGCATCTATTTCTCACAACAAATTGTACAAACCTGCTATACAATTGAAATACTATATAACATTGTTCAAACACTGTACTATCAATCTTCTATGAAATATTCATTATATGACCTGTATGTGGAATTTGAAAATGACACAACATGATTCTCTATAGTTCGCATTAACCATGAGTATTATGCATTTTCAAGCCAACAGGAATATCTAATGATGCCGCTTACTAAGCTAAGCCACTACCAATCAAGGGACTATCATCTTCAACTATTTGGCCAACTGGGTTGGACTCGGCCCATACAGCTGCATCTTTATATCCAAGCGAAAAAAGCCGGTCAAGAGTATCATCTTCTGCTGGCTCAAGTGCCCAATTGAAAAGCTGGAAAGAGGAAAACAAATGGTTCATCATCATATCCTCAAAAAGGAATGTTGACCATTCAAATGTAGAAGTACAAATTTACCTCTCGAGGGGTTGCCCTATCATCCGGATTACAGTCTGGACTGATCCCAATTCCCTGTAAACCCAATCGACTAGCTGGGAAAGCACAAACACGAACCTGCAAAACAGGACCATCAAGTAATGGTGTAAGGATTTATAACACAAAATATTACCAAAATTAAAAATAAAAATAAAAGGGATGCACCCAACTCGATGAAATCCTGCAAAATTTGATGCTAGGCATCAAACACGTTTTGAAGTCTAACTGTAATTTTGGCATGCAAGTCAACTCGGCTTGATGCTACTTAGTTTAGGGTCTTAGCTGTCTTACTTGTGCAGTTTTTAGACTATAAATACTCCCTAGTCTCTAGAATGGCAATGCGAGTCATGTGAATTTTCAATATTTTGGAGGGCTGGGATTTATAAGCTGAATATGTATTCTAGTGCTAGAAAATCACAGCTGCTAAACTTAATATAAATAGCCTGTTAAAAGTGGTTTATGAACACATCTTTTATCCTTATCATTCAAAAATTTCAAATTATAGAGTTTATCTTGGGTCTCTTGCTTAATGATCTAAATTCTAGTTTGGTTTCCCTGTTTTTTTATGAGGTCTCACTCTTATATCAGCAAAGACAGCAGCCTAAAACTTCTCTCCTGCACCAAAATTCTACTCCAAAAGAAGAGACAATTTTGATACGTTCTCTACCTGATTTTGTCAATACTTATATTGTCATTTTTTTTTATTCGGCACACACTTCTATAAAAAAAAATACCAAGTCAACATGGATTTTGAATAACAATTTACTATCATCGAGCCATGAAGATGTAAAAGAACTATTTAGACACATTTCCCCCTAGGACGGATGGCAGTTTCACTTGAAAAATCTGTTGTCTGAACAAGAACTCCTTAAAGCATGACATAATCAACCATGTCAATCCATGAATCACAAAAAAGAGAGCAAACAATTTATAACGCCTCGCATTGCATCAAACTACATGTATATCACATATTAGAAAAACACGTTAAAACATGTTTCTTACCGTCTTTGCTGCAGATGTTGGTGGCATAAATAAAGTCAAGCCCCCATCAATACAAAGACGATTCCGGAACATCGTTGCTGGTCTTGGTGCAAGATATCTGTATTGCAGTTTACTATTAGTCCAACTTCATACATTCATCATTAATTAATACAGCAGCAAAATTACTGCAATACTAAAATGATACAACAATCACCCTGGAATAAAGGAAGAAGTGAAAACCGCATTAATGAGATCTTCCTTGGAGTCAAACTGATCCACCAATAGACCTCTTGGTCTCCATAGGAGCTGTGTTACAGCAACTGCAGCAAAAAAAATAAAAATAAATAAATAAATTTAAAGAAAAAGTAATAGAGAAGCTGCTCAGAGAAACCATTTGATCAAAAGATGCAGGGACATGGATCAAATTCCACTTTACAAAATGATATCGATTTCAGTAGCTAAAGTAACATAAATTCAATAACCTCCAGCTTTACTTCTAGACATTTTTACAAACTATCTTTGAACAGCGATAACTGACAACCATGTAACACTAAATAACAAGATTTTTTTTTTTTTTTTTCAGATTTAAGGGGGAAAAAGCTCAGCTTTAAAAAGAAAAAACCTAGTTGTGAACTAGATCATCATTATATTGTAATAAAGAATGTCAAAGAAATGAGATTCAAAGACCATTAAACATCGATGTAAAAAGGAGAGCAGGATGGCAGGACCATATTATGCTCGGGACACCTTACTCAATTTCTTACACCATATGTGGTAAATTTTAAGCGTTGGATCATGGAAAAGAAGGGATGGTGATATAAGCAGTGCAAAAGCAGATAGTAGTTCACAAGGAGCTGAGTCCTGATTCATGCTAAATAAAATTATTGTATTTTCTTTGGTTATTGAAAATGTTTTTATTTATCCAATATGTTGAAACAATTTGATTGTTATTATTCGGATCTAGCAAGAGGGTATAAATGCAGCAAATTTTATTAATAAACTTTCAGCCACAGTGATTATCTGCAACTTAAGAATATCTATGTTCGTCACAACTGCATCACAACTGCGTGATCACGGGACATATCCTACCCAAGAGGTCATAGGGTACGATCCTCCCATGAAAAGCACCACCACATAATCACTCATTGAGACACATCTCCAAACATATACCCATGAAGATGCAAATAAAATTTATTGCACTGGTAATTATTTATCCCCTACTCTGGAGAAAAAATCTCAACATGAAGATATCCATTTTATTTAGGGAGCAAGAATACCACTTACCTCTAACCCTCCCATTAGACCTAATATGAGCATCCTCAGGCAAAAACTTTTGGAGGACATCTCGGAGAACAGCCTGCACAGGTATAATTGCCCAACTTAAGATGCTCGGCAAAAATAATGAACAAGAAATGAAGAGAAATAAAAGAAGAAAAAAAATGATAGAGAGATGCGGAGAAAAAGAGAAGATAGTTTTAGGGAGAAAAAGAATAGAAAAGGAGGGAAAGACAGAAGAATTAGGGATAATTATATTGCATTTTGATCAATACACCCGACGAGATCCAATGAAAAGGGGATCTATGTGTATTGGTATACAATTCACCAGAATAAGGTAACAATATTATATATCCCTCCAACATAAAAAAATAAACATGGATAAAAGAAAATTAATTCAAATTTTTTCCTCTATTCAAAAATTTCCATATTTTGTTCCCATTCATCAAAGGCCAAGACCTGATAAGTAAAGAAAATATCTGCAAAACTCATTTTGCTCTTTCTTCAAAGTTCAGACAAAGATTTTTTGCTCACAAGTTCAAATAACATTGCATGAATGCATATCATCAATCTAAAACTAACCACATCAACCAGTAGACACGTGATCACACAGCAAACCTAACTGGAA
The DNA here is from genome assembly GCA_025331145.1 of Rosa persica. NCBI lineage: Eukaryota > Viridiplantae > Streptophyta > Magnoliopsida > Rosales > Rosaceae > Rosa > Rosa persica. The sequence continues at coordinate 33,223,423 of WFKR01000007.1, read as the reverse complement.
TTGAAACCACAACAGACAACTGATCTCCATTTTGCAAGTTTACAATCCCAACAAAACTTAAATCAGTATTTTAAGTTATGAAAATGAACACTGCATAAGGTCAAAGCAGATTAAGGGATCAGATTTAGCGAACAGATAGTTGGCTACAAGTGGGCATAACACTAGCTGAACTGTCTGGTTTCAATGAATATATGATAACTCCCAGCATAATGGAGGACGAATCTGAAGTCATATATGTGTATATATCATGCAACAGTAGTGAGATATGGAATATGTGCAAGTGCCAGGGCTTTCAATTTTAATGGCTTTCTACATAACTTCAAGATCATATGGCAAATGAAATTAAAACATGTCTATTGAATTCCTAATCCATATATGAATTCAAAATGCTTCACATGTATTTTAAATCACTCAAAAGTTAAAAAGTACTTGATTAAGAATATCATGCCTGAAGCAAATACACTATTAATCACTTCAGCTACAGAGTAGGGAACTACCCCAAGTCGAAAAGCTGTCCCTCTGTTCCGGCAATCTTCAGCCAGAATTTTGGTAGCTTGTAAGGCCTCTGCCATACTTGCTCCAGAGGCAATCACAGCACAGACAATGGCACCTGCAGAGGAACCAGCTAATGGAGTGGTTTCCTGCACAAGGAAAAACATTCTACTTGTCATTTGATATAAAGACACCAAGGATCATGACTATATTCCCCAAGAGAGAAACAGGAGACAGAAATAGAATATTAAAAAAAAAGAACACTGAACATGATGCATAACACAATTAGTGAGTTTTCATCTGCAACTAAGCAATCACTCTAAAAACCCAAGAACATCACTGCATAATCTGGAACATCTTGAATTTAGCAAGCACAAGAAGCAAGACAAACACTTTTCCAATATAGAACCAGTAAACATGGAACAATTACATTTTAAATTAAAAAAAAAATTCATTTACTTCATTCTCTTTTCTCATTTAGTACACAGAAGAGTGGACTATTGTCAATTAAGAGTTCAAAAGAAGTACAGAATAAAATAAAATAAAAAAAGCTCTTTGAAAAGGTAGCTTTTTTATGTTCTAAACTTCGAATCCACTTCTTGGTCCCCTTATCGAAGTTAGGAACAAGTACCAAATCTATCCTTCTGGATCAAATTCACCGCACATTTAATATCTTCTTTGATAAATTGAAGACTATTTCCCATGTAAATTAAATTCAACATGAGAATCTAAGAACTAACACACTTGTCCAATAGCAAATCATGCTCAAGAAGAATCAGGACTCAAAAGAACTACCGACATAAATGGATATATAAAAAATGAGGAAAATGAGGAACCTTGATATAGCCATTCTCAATCAAGAACTGAGCAGCACCTAGATGATAAGGGAAAAGAAGTCCCGCAGCGGAGAAACTAAAGCCGGGACTGGTAATCACGCGCCTCTCCTTCTCAGCCTCCACATCCTTCACGCGCTGCTCCCACACGACCTCCGGCTGAAGCTCATCCTCTATCACCTTCCCAATTCTCTCATCGGAGAACTTCCCGGAGCTCTCAAACATGGCGACGGAGGCCGCCGCCTCACGTTCCGAGCCTCCATTGCGCCGCTTGATGATCCTAGACGCCAGGCCCAAGAACAACTCCCCCGTCGCAACAGCAAACGACTTCTTCGTCGTCGGAGGAGGTGGAGGTGGAGGTGGAGGTGGAGGTGAAGCCGACGACGCCGCCGTTCGATTGGCGTCGGGGTCAGATGAAGAGCGCGGGAGAGAGGACTTGAGGTTTACGGTGCGTAGAGGGAGTAAGGTGTAGCGGTTGATGAGATTAGGGTTAGGGTTAGGGTTAGGGTTGATGGTGGAGAGAGAGAAGGGGTGAGGTTGAGGACGGAGGAGGAGAGAGGAGTAAGGAGCCATGAGTGGTGAGGAGGATGAAGAAGAGGCTCCAGTTAGTTTCCTCCGAATCATGGTTTTTACGTGCCCTTTGGTTTTGGTTTTGTCTGGTAAACAATTTTAATTTATTTTAACTATTGTGTTTCCCTTCTTCATTTTTTTTATTTGGATTTTTGTCTCTTTCTTTTGATTTTTTTTTTTGTTGGAATGCTAGTTAGGAAACATCTTTTTTTTAACTTATGTGGCCTTTGCCGCTGGAAAGCAACTTCAAACGGCAGAGATATGGTCACACCTACTCTTTTATTTTGGGTCATTTGGTTTTAGGCACGTCCTTCTTGTCATAGGAGATTACGTTGGTTAAAAAGACGATTGACATGGCAATAAGCGATCGAATCTTTTGTGGCTATTCATAGCTTGGCCTGGCCCATTTATAGCAGGTTTGGATTGAGCTAGACCGGGTCTTATAATATCTAGTTTTGTATGCCTTTTGTTTTGTCCTTGATTGGCTTGGATGATTGGGTCAAGTGGTTTTCATTGTTCGCGTATATCTGTCTGGGTAGTTTGTCTCATTCTTTCGTATATGTATAATTTGATTTCTTTACACTGCGTTGTCTTTGTGTTGGTTATGGATGTGAGGCGCACTCCCACTTTGGGCTATCATGATAATTTCACAGGGAAGAAGCAAATTGGTATCCAAGCTAACGCATCAATATCACCTAGTCTGTGTGCTCATTAAAAATTTGTGTTGCTTGCTAAACTATTCAAAGTTCGTGACTTTCGAAGGAAAGATTTCATGTCCCACATGATTCATCTTTGGAGATTTGCAACTAGAGTGGAGGTCAAACAGTTGGAGGATAATCTTTGCCTGTTTCGTTTTGCTCCTGAAAGCTATTTATATCGTATTCTTATGATGGAACCCTGGACTTTTAACACAATATTGGTTCTGTTCACAAGTGTGGATGGCTCTTCCCTCAGGCGTGATGCTTCATTCCAATATGTCAATATATGCATGTTCATAATCTGCCACCACTTTGAATGACTGCCGAAACAAAGTTAATAGGGGATTTCTTGGGACAATATTTGGACCCGAATGGAGAAGATGTTTTTGATTATGTAGATACCTCCACTAGTAAGGAGAAATAACTATGTCACCAAGCATATGTAACACCCTCTTAGGGGGACCCACAGGCCATGGTGGGGTCCAACCGCGACATCCGTAGTCCGACATTCAACCTACGCCTTGGTAGTCGAAGTGGCCAAGATCTTGTCAGGAAGCCACCTTCCCAACCCTGCCAATGTGCCTCCACAACATGCTTTGAAGACTAGATATATGACTTCTTGTCTCACATTGAAGAAAATGTAAAGGAGAGTGGCTCCCTTCCTTATAAAAAGGACCACTTTCCCACTTAAACTCTCATCTCATTACAACTTGCCTTTGTAATCAACTTGGGCCGCAAGACCAATGACCTGTACAAAGTCAGTGCTCAATTTTAAACTCTATCAATGTAGTAAGAATAAGTATGGATCGTTCTCAACCGGGGATTAGGACCTTATTAATTCCTGAAAAATGAAACGTTAGACTAAACAAACTATATATTATACACATTATTTATGGAAAATACAAGTAATAGGGATTTAGGATTTATTTTCTAAACTAACATCTAAGTAATTATACACATGTGACACATCAAAACACAGAATCAAGTAGAATTATATGGACAAAATGAATTTAGATAGAATTAACTACTATTAACACCTTGGCAAGGTTTCAAATATCAAATCACGAATCAAAATATGTCAAAGCATAGAATCAATCAAGAACAAAGATGAACGCATACAAAGTTCTTTATACTTCCCTTAATTAAATTAACTAGATGAACGCACCATAGTTAAACATGCAATTACTAGTGGTAGCTAATCACTAACAAAAACACTTTTAACGTAGTAAACACATTGGAAATTTGATCAATTCAAGTCAAGAACACAAGTTAGAACGCTAATCAAGCATACAAGACTCATTGTTAATTTACCTAAGTAATTATAGGTTTTCCACTTAACTTATCAAAGCCTAGAACGTTAGCACCTTAATATGGATTCAATTACATGTTTATCAATCTAAGTATGCATCCAAAGATCAAGTAACACATAAAAGATGTGATTGAAGCTCATTAACAATCATGCTTAAACATATAGAAATCACAATTTTCAATTAGAAAACCTAAAACATGCTTCATAGTATTCAAAAATCACATAACTAAAATCCACACTTCATCAACCATAGAAATCGCAAATCATGAACCCAAAACAGAAAACCAAATCGCAATTTCATAAAAACCTAAATAATTTACAATCCAAGAACTGAAAACAAAAATAGAGTTTCATGGTTACACATTTTGATCTTCAAGGACGCAAGAAACTTCAAAAGGTGGTGAATGGATGAGGATCACGGCAAAGATGCTTGCATGGAGAGGAGGATTGCTCATCTCCTTAAACTTGGAATTTCTTGAAGTTGCCGAAACTTGGAAGATAGGGGGAAGTGGCTTTTGATTCTGATTTTTTTTTTTGTGTAGAATGTCTTCACAAACCTCCTTTATATAGTGAATGGCAAGGGCTAGGGTTCCCTTGAATTTCTCTTTAATTACATCACTCGACCAATAAGAAAATTGCATTAGAATTGGAGAGCAAGTAACCTTTCTTTGCCGAAATCTTCATGTATGTAGACCATATTTCAGCCTCCTTGGAATTAGGAATCATAATTCAATATTATTCCTATATTTTCTTCTCCAAAATTCCAAAGAAATCCAAGAATATCCCAAAAAGATGTTGCTGAAATATTCTAGTATCTTCCTTTATTCTTCACGGCAAAAAGCAAACCATTTAGGTTTAGGACTCCTCCAAGACATCAAGAAGGATCTAGAGCATCATGTGCAAGTCACATGCTTCAATCTTCGGGCCAGACTTCTCCAAATGATCCAATTCGAAAGCCCGCTTCATGATTGCCGAAATTCTTCAATAATCTAGAACATTCTTGAACTATCTTCAGTTATCTTCAAGACACAGCATCTCCTAGTGTCATCAGGTTTCCTAGTCCAACTGGGACGCTGTCATTTCTTCATTTCCGAACATCATTTTTTCGAGCTCATTCCTAGTTGCATTAGGATTCCTATTTCAACTGAGATTCATTTTCCTGGTAGAACTGGGAAAACTTCATTTCTCCATTTCTTCTCATTTCTACTCAAATAACTCCTTACTGTCCATTTCCAGACTCAAAACTACTTAAAAACACAAAACAAGTTAGAAATGACATTGTTAAGGAAATAACTAAGCAAAATGTAGAGAGAAATGTACTAAAAATGTAGTAGAAATTAGTCTCAACAACCCAAACACATATAGTTGAATATTTCAAGTGGATGTAATCTCCCCCAAAGTGGGAGATGAACCACTATATTTCTTGTGTGTGTCTCTCTCTTTTTCTAACGTTAACTATAGAGCCCTCGGTTACAAACGTTAACATTGGCACCGTCTGTGGGAAGCCGATATAATGGTTTCATCACTCACCATGCGTTGAGTTAGCTTAACGAAGCTCAAAGAATTTTTTCTCTTCTCTTTGAGTTATCTAATCTGTTGCTCACTGAGTACTCATTTTTCTTTAATCAATCTTAGATGATCATTAACTCCTGTGCAAGCATCAACTTTGATCAAACTTCTTAGTGACAACTTGTGACCAATCACTTCGTGGCTGCAACTTGTGCCCAAGTGTTGGCGGTTGTAAACAAACAAAATAAATAAATTACATTGATGGAGCAAACTTACACTCAAAATTAGATGCAGCCTTGCTACCGCCAACAAGAACCACCTCCATATATACTCTGGGCACCCATGAGGACAACTTAGCACTTCTTTTGTTGGCGTCAAACTACTCTCACTTGAGCTCAGTCAACGTCAATTCAAGGCTGGTCAACGACACTATTTCACATACTTGAGCTCAGTCAACGATAATTCTAGGTCAATCAATGACAATTCAATTATAGTCAACGCCAACTAAAAAAAATAAAATAATAAGTTGCCAAAGCTCTGGACACCCACTTATGTGACTGGTTCAGCTTTAACGGAATCGGTCATTGTGTTTTGACTTCCTTTGTTGTCGCACCCAACTTGATCCGTCTTTCCCGTCATATCCCTTTGTCAAGCCAGTAGCAACAACACCAAGCCACAAACTTCAAGTCTTGCACCGCCAAGCTTCATCTCTTTTGTCAATACGGGTTGACAGCCACTAAGCACTAAGTGCGTCTCCTTCGTCAATACGGTATTGACAGTCGCCAAGCTCTATGCTTCTACTCTGTTATGGAGTCCCTACCAGAAAGCTTCACCAATTACCTTCATTGCCAAGAGGCAATCGCCAAGCGACCAAGCTAAGTTCACCTCCAGCAATCATCCGTCAGTGACAAAGCCAAGCTTTACAGCCAACAATCATCCGCCAGCGACAAAATCCAATCTTCACTGTCAGTGACAACCGCCATCCACTCCTTCTTCTTGACGGAGAATCAACTCCTCTAACGCAGCTCCAAGTAACAACGTTAACCCAGACTGGTGACCTGTCAAGTTATAATTGACGTAGCAGTCAGTTTTGGTTTGGAGATTTAATCAACGGCATCCTGTCTCCATCAAGGATCGATCCTTCAAGCTAGCATCATCGTCAATCACAGGTCATCATCAATGATCAGCGTCGAGCGCCAACGGCAAAGTGCCAGCCCCAGAGACACACCGACGCTTCTTGAAAGGGTTTGACAAAGCTCTTCCTTTGACGGACACCCACTCTTCTTGAAGGTATTCACTCTTTTTAACGGAGCTATCTCTTGCTATCAACAAGAGTGTTTATCACATCAGACTTCTCTTCTTGATAATTAATGTCACTAGATTCAATTCCAAGTAAAGAGGGACTCTTCGTTCACTCACTACCTCGATCATCTCTTTGCCAAAATTACTCTGGGCACCTAGATTCATGATCAGCACTGTCCTTCTAGCGCTAGCGGTTAGTTAGTTTTTGACGCTGCATTTAGTTGGATGTTATCACCAATCATCATCGATGCCAAGGCACCCCGTCAAGGCATTGCATAAAGTGTCAAGCTACTCATCATCCCACCTCTACTAAACAAAGCTATTCCAAAAGCATCCCCAAATAGCTAAGCAAGACATCCCCAGGCCACTTGACTTTGCACTGATGATAGAGCAACAGTTCAAAGCACTTGACTAACAGGATAATTTTTCAAACTCATTCACATGAAGCCAAAACATGTCTTATATGCTTCTTATTATAATGGTTCTGGATCATCTTACAATGCAATAATTGCATAGCTTCTAACAAATGTGATTCGCTATGCTGCAATATAGTATTCGTTATGCTTTGCTTACTAAGTGATATGCTATGCTTTAATATAGTACCACCTATCAATGGCACAATACACTCGTCAATACTGAGCACACATATATGTCTTGGTATCAGTTATTAACATTAAATTCATGTCCATTGCTCTGGACACCCGGACATCCTATTTAGCCACCCAGAGATAAGCTTTTGGTGTTTTTATCTGTCTATGGTACAATGGTTACATGCCTGCACACACTCACAACTATTACATGTTACGACAGTTCCTAGACCAGGCATGTCATCCAAGAAATTGAACATAGACTTTCTACCATATTTGTCTTCATTAGAAGACCAAGTTTACATGTAGCTACTGCTTGTCATTTATGCTAGACACGTTCGATATAAGGATACCACAGCCTGCCAATGATCATTGTAAATACATACTCAACCATGTTCCAATTATCATTGCAATTAAACGAATTATTTATATAATTCTAAAGGCATGCACGATACTTCTCAAACCTACATGCTATCTATGTTCTTACTGCATTCACATAAAGCACATTTTTTCTATTAGCAACATGCACATATAGATACATTTTATACATATGTATAGCACAAGCCTACCACTTCTTAAAGCATGCTAGCTCATTGAAAACTCTATGCTCCTGTGACAAATTGAGGTTCAAATTGGAAGCGCACTTTATTAGTATGCTTCCTTTATGTAATCTTCTCCTTATTCGGTGCTTGTACATGAACAAATTCTTTTTATTTAGTCAATTAAACCATGTGAATAAATCGCTAATCACGTATTTTGTTTTGACTTTGAGGAAATCAATGGAAAACATTCCTATGTAAGCAAGGTCAAGTAAACTATTGGTAATCACTAGCCAATCATCTCCTCAAGTGACGAAATCATCAACCCTCTACTAAGATGCTTCGCCGGGGCATGGAGCATCATGCTTTGACAACTCCAACATGATTTGGTACTTGTATTGATTCCAATTCCAGTATCTTCAGCATAAGATAAGTAACAACACTTCATTCTTTACCTTCTTGCAATTACAGTTATTCCCATGCCTTAACATGCTTTTAATGACTTTTAAAGCATGCCTATAACACATATTATATGTTTTAGTAGCACACCTACTATGCTAAACAAATATGTCATGCTTTATATCTCAAAGAACCTTAGCATGTTTACAACAATACAAAAATGTTATAGCAACTTTACTACAAGTAACATGCCATGCTTCATACTATTCACCGGGAGCTACTTCCAAATTTTATATGGACATCCATCACACTTGCCACTATCTAGTTTGCATGTTACATGGCCATAAGATCCATATATTATCACTCACTATGCTTATTTGTTGTTCATACAATTAGCAACCTCTATATATACTCTATATGTAAGCATACTTTGTCAAGCCTCTGGACACTCTACCTTGTCAAAATCACCTGATGGAAAAAAGACCTAAACAAGTCTAGACTCCACGAGTCTATGATTCACGACCAGCCGACAAGCAATAAGGCAACACCTTACAATGACCACTACGCGACATTAAGTCAAGCTTTTCTCCTCAAATAAAGAGTAAGGGGACCAGTTAACGTAGCCCACGGCAACCATTGATCCGGCAGTTAACCTCCAATAACTCCCCTCATCAAACAATTTTCCGACCATACAGAGTTCTATAGCCAGGAGTGGGGGACTCCTTAGAGGGCCTAATAGGGACCCACCCAAAAGGGCATAAGCGTTCTCTCCCACAAAATTCTAGATGGACAATGCACTTGCATTAATTATGCTCGTTATACGGCACAAAGCTAAGCTTTGGTATCAACGCGCAAGAAAACCCTCCTTGAATGAGGACTTCGGGGACTTGTACATACAACCCAGCATAATTAGTAACAGTTACGCTCATGCCTCAAGGCTTCACCTTTGAGCTACCTGTTAATGCTTCATGGCATCCTTGAGCTTTAATGCTCACGCCTTCTCAGTATTCCTGAGCTTTCACACTCTTGCCTTCCCGGCAACCCCTAGTTTTACGCTTACGCCTTCTAGGTATTCCCAAGCTTTACACTCTTGTCTCCCCGACATAATACACATTAATAGAATATTGAATTATTCTATCATTTGTTGTTTACAACAATCGAATACTTTTCAAGTTCCATTAATACGAGCGAAAAAACCAAACAACCACAAACGTTTGCATATTCATCGTTCATAAGTTACAAACTCTTGCCTTCACAGCACTTGCAACTTATGTACACCTTACGGACGTAATCTCGTCAATTCGACCTCGTTCATTTTCTTGCGCATATCAAGCACTTATGCATCATAGGCACTTCATATGCTCATTTATCGTATGCTCACACAACTACGTGCATTCTCAAGTTCATAATCTATCATACTCGGCACCATTCATGTATATAAATCATCATGTATCATATGCCTCGTACATCGTACATGCTAATACTTATCAGAGCAACTCATACCCGTTGCCCAATACAACAAGCTTTCTACATGTGCGCCCTTATATCTTTATTTTGCAGCTTAAAAAGCCCTTTCTTGCTTAAGGAGTTTGGGGACTTGTAGAGGCTGGGCGCCGCTCGAACATCACTTATGCTTGATGACATCATGTTTATAACTCCTCAACTAAGAAGCTCCTTTTACTTAGGAACTTCGGGGACTTGTAGATACCTCCACTAGTAAGAAGAAATAACTATGTCACTAAGCATATGTAACACCCTCTTAGGGAGCCCACAAGCCATAGTGGAACCCAACCACGACATGCATTCCGTAGCCCGACATTCGAGCTACGCCGTGATAGTCGGAAGTGGCCAAGAGCTTGTCGGGAAGCCACATTCCCAACCTTGCCAATGTGCCTCCGCAACATGCTTTGAAGACTAGATATAGGACTTCTTGTCCCACATTGAAGAAAATGTAACGGAGAATGGCTCATTCCTTATAAAAAGGACCACTCCTCACACTTAAACTCTCATCCCATTACGACTTACCTTTGTAATCAACTTGGGCCACAAGGCCCAAATACATATAGTTGAATATTTCAAGTGGATGTAATCTCCCCCAAAGTGAGAGATGAACCATTATACTTCTTGTGTGTGTCTCTCTCCCTTTCTCTAACGTTAACTATATAGCCTTTGGTTACAATCGTTAATTTATAGATTATATTGGCTATACATTGTAGATGCGGGTCAAGTTTGATGCTATTATATGTTGAGAAAGTAATGGAATGGAAGTAACAACTCCAACAACCAAAAGATAAATATGCAAAGAAATAAAAGAGTAAAGGAAAGGGAACACCAGATATAAAGTGGTTCAGCAAGATACCTACGTCTATGAGGCAGTAACAACAAGAACTGTCACCGTGAATTAATAGGTGGATACAAGAGATACAAAACTTCAAGAATACTTCTTGAAGGAAACTCTTTCACACTTGTTTTGCTACCTAACAATCACTACACTCTCAACTTGGATGAGATTAGATGACTAGAATGAGCAAATGACCTCTCCTTATATTGGCCAAAGAGGAAACCTTTAGATGACTTCATTAATGCTCCATTCAACCACTTTAATAAATACTCCTTCATGAATCTTCTACATTCATCTTGGTCCATGCACTTCAATATTATTCTAGAACCATGAGGTGTGCCCTCATAATTTCCTTGTAGGAAACCAAAACACCATCCATGAATATACATTGAATTTGATTTGAATATTTAACAACCCCATCCAAACCATCTAGGGCTATACAAAGTGAGACTTCTACTTGAAGTCCATCCTAGTGGACTTGCTGCTGTGGAACAACTTTAGTCAACATATCTTAAGTGTTCTTGTTACACTTCCACAAATGTGGCCTTTAAACACCATCAGTAATGGTATGAGTTTGGTCATTGAGGACCAATCATTGGTGTGTAACACCAATAGCTACAACCCTGCCACCATTATTTCAATAGTTTCCTTTGTTGGCGTGACAAATACCCAAAGAACCCACCATCAACTTTTTGGTGACTACCATTATGGGTCTCATAGAGACTTCCTACCCACTAACACAATCTTGGGAAAATCGTCCAAACAGTGTCTGAACTTTTTCAGACTATTAATTTTCATACCTATACTTTAAAAAATATCAAAATAGTACATAAGTGTTTGAGACCGACCCAAATTTCATAACTGGCAACAGTAAAAACATTAACTCCATTGACTTTTGAGGGGTAAAACTGGTACTTCATGTATTTTGGTACGATAAATCAATTTTAAATACAATGAAAATCCAAAATTAAACTCTAGACTTTGAGGTTAGGGAGACTCAAACCAATCCTAACATGTATGCAAATGAAAGCTCCAACCAACAGAATGCTTGGATGATATTAGTATGTGGCAAACAAAAATTATATATATCATTTAGTTTAAAGACGCTTTTTCTTTGACCATTTTGTCATCTTCCTTCTCGTGTTTTGCAGTGTTTGAAAGTATCTCTCTCTCTCTCCTCCTTCTTCATTCGAAATTTCCAGACAAAGTTTCTTATTATTAATTTTTCTTCTTAAGTTGCAAATATCAGTAGCCTAAAATCTCAATTGTTCCTTCTCCAATTCTTCTATCTCTTCTTTCTTTTCCTCTGTTTTCTTCATCTCCTTTCTTCTCCTCCATATCTATTAATATATCTGGAGATCAAACCTCGAACTTGCTGGCTTTCATGGTGTAATTGCCTCGGTAGATGGTTTTGAACAAAACGCCTCGGTTTTGTGTCGAGGCCAGCCCTGACTCTCTATTCTCTCTTTAGAAACTACATCAGAAAACCTGAGAAGCTTTCAGGCTTCACTCTGTCACCATTGCGGCCTCGGTTGAGCTTTGCACAGCTGAAAGGAGCCTAACGGTGGCTGTCCAACGTCCAGGCGAGGCCAAAAAATGGAGGTCAAGACACCCAGAGACATTTGGGTGTCTCTAGGTGTCCAAATCAATTTCTAGAAATAGCTTCCCAAGGCCTTCACACTCGCTCCTCCTCAGCTCTACATCAAAATCAATTTCTCGTTCTTCTTTGTTTCTTCCTCTAAAGAGTGAATCAATCAATCATATAAAGAGAGAAAGAAAAGAATCCTAAAGCATCGGGAAGGAGAAGGTTAACTCAAAAAAAAATAAAGTTTAAGAAGTACCGCTTTTGCCTCTGAAAATTTAACGGGATTAACGTTTTTACTATTCCTAGGTACGAAAATTGGCTAGGGTTTAAATCTTTAGGTATCATTTTGATATTTTTTGAAGTATAGTATGAAAAATAATAGTCTTGAAAAGTTTAGACACTGTTTGGACTATTTTCCCTACAATCTTTGGTGACCACACATATATTCCATTTAAAAATATATATATATATATATATAAACGTTTAAATACAAATTAGTCTAAAAAACTCTACAAGAGACTTTTCTTTCATGTGCAAGAACAATATATCATCTCTCTTGGTCCATCACTGAACTGCAAAATGCTCGTTCTCCTACAAGCGGCAAATGGGCAAGTCAGCCTTACTTGGCTAGAAATAATCACAATGGTTTCACAGAGTATGGCTGCTTCTGGGACTAATGCATAAACAATATATGAGGGCATAAAACATATGGTTTCACAAAGTATGCATGCTTCTTGCACTAAAGGAAATTTACAAAGTGCAGCAGCTGACAAGTTGCCTGCGAAAAAACAATTATTAAAAAAAAAGAGAAGAAAAAAAATTCTTTACCTTTTCTCTCTCTTCCCCCAGGAATTCACACTTCTTTCTCTTTTTCTTCTACGTTTTTTCCTTTCATTTTCTTCTCTTCATTGTCTTAGATCATCCAACACCTAAAACCATCAATTTCTATCAAAAATCTTCCAAATTTCTGGGTTTGTGAGTGATTTTTTGTGCTTCTCTTGCTTCTCGGTGAATTTGAATTGCATTTTGACGTTTTGGGCTCTCTTCAAGTGGTATGGAGTTCATCTTTTCTTCTTCGGTTTTTGTGATTTTGGTGTCGTTCTTATGATTTTTGCTTTGTTTTCCTTCTATTCTAGGTTGTTAGAGTTATGGATTATTAGATTTTGGTGTTAATTTGGGAGAATTTTATTATAACATGTTTGGCATCGTGGCTAGCACCCTAGCTCAAAATTTTCAGTTTATGTGGTGACTTCAGTTGTTGTTTTTTGTTATTTAATTTTAGCGGTACTAAAGTGCTGCAGCTGACCAGCTGCCTGCCAAAAGAAAAATGAGAAAAGAAAAAAAAATTCTTTACCTTTTCTCTCTCTCTTCTCCCCGCGAACTCACTCTTCTTTCTCTTCTACGTTTTTTCTGTTCATCTTCTTCTCTTCGTTCTCTTAAACCACCCAACACCTTAAGCCATTAAGTTGTATACAACGTTATTAAAGGTCTGGGGCTCGTATCACCTCCTAAAATTAAATACTCAAGGTTATTAAAGTGTTGCAGCTGATCAGGTGCCTACAAAAAAAAACTATAAAAAAAAAAATTTTAATCTTTTCTCTCTCTTCCCCCGCGAACTCACTCTTCATTATCTTATTCTTTTGCTTTTATCCATTCATCTTCTTCTCTTCATTGACTAGAACACCAAACACCTTAAGCCATCAATTTCTATCTAAAATTTTCCAATTTTCTGGGTTTGTGAGTGATTTTTCGTGCTTTCCTTGCCTTTTGGTGACTTTGAATTGTATTTTGACGTTTTGGGCTCTTTTTTTTTTTGAGGGAAACGGAATTAGGTTCCGGAATATATTAATCAATCGACGACTCTCCGTCAAGCTAGAGGGATTCAAAAAAACCCTCCTAATACAATCAAAGCACAATGCATACTGCAAAAACGCAGATAGTGCTTGAGAAAAAAAAAAAAACCAAACTAGCTAAAACACGAAACAAAATAAAGCGTCTACACCTGTCAAACCCTGAGACAGGAAGGCGGAACAAGGTGAGAAAATTATTCAAAGCAAAAAAAACCAAAAGTAATGCAGACCTACACAATCCCAAGCAAGCAACTAAAATGGAGCATTGACGCCTAAGACCTCAATTGGTGTACATCTCCACAACTATCCTAGCAACAGCTTCACCAAGGACAATGTTGGACTGCAACCCTAACCCTCTTGGGGTAGGGTGTCCTTCTCCATGACCTCCTCAATCGGGCCCACTACCTCCGAAGTAGATGCAGGCTTAGGTTTGTTCCGATGACCACGGGGCCTACCTTTCTTCTTCAGGATCTTCCAATCAGTAACAGGAACCTTAACTAAGCCATCAGCAAGCTTTATGCGTTTCCCTTCCTTGACCCAATCCTCTCACGAAGTCGTCGCACACCCAACACTTTAGATGGGTGTCCCAATGAAAACATACCACCACCCTCAAACCCAAATAGCCGAACAGACGGCCCACTTGCCTTTCCTTGGTCAACGTAGACCCAACAGTCAACCCTAATTCATAATCAAGGTTTCCCGCCGAGGACCTCGGAGGAGCCAAGGGAAGCACCAAACCCATGTCCGCCTCCACCTGCACAGCCACGCTTGCAACCGATCTACCTCCAACCTCCGGTACCACAGACCCAGAAACCACGACCTCCTTCAACCTAGGTGCAATCAACGGCGTAGTAGCTCCTGATAACTCCGTATCGATCTCGGCCTCCCCTAGCAGCAAATCTTTGCCCTGCCTTTTCTGGCATGAGTGAAGAAACCGCACTCTTTACAGATGCCATGGCACTTTTCATACTAGAACTCAAGCTCCACTGTCAATTTCTGCTAGAAGCGAAACTCACGCCTAGCCCAGACCTGCCAGCGAACGTCATGGATCAGCCGATTCGCTGGACAGCCTCATTCCTCCGCAACGCAACTTAGTCAGCCCTAACAAGAGTTCCCAAAACGTTGCCAATCCGAGCTAAAGCCCGATCATTGCGCATGGCAACTCTCAGACCTTTCACCGCCACCCAAACCTCCAAGAAGTGCAGAGGAATCTCCGGCAGAGCGCTAGCCCCGTCGTAATCCGCCAACAACAACATCGAGTTACTATAGTACCAAGGGCCGCCATGTTGGGCATTATGGCTAGCACTCTAGCTCAAAATTTTCAGTTTTTTTTGGTGAATTCAGCTGTTGTTTTTTGTTATTTAATTTTAGTTTTTAAGTTGTGAAACTATGGGTAATTGGATTGTTGCTTCAGTTTGGATTAATTTGAACTTAATTAGTAAAGGACTAGAAATCATGTTTATGTCTTGTGAACTCAATTTTTCAAATACAAGTTATGGGGCTTATGCTTAACTTCATTATTATCTTTGATTGTCAAGTTGATGCATTGAGATATGGTTGGCATGACAAAATTTATGTGAGTTTTGAGCCTAATGAAAGTGCATCCAATAGCTCTTTGCACTTTATTCTTCATTTGTGATCAATCTTTCGTGAATTGTATCTCTAGAACTTGCTTTGTATCTCCCAAAATTTTTGTCAAACATGAATACATTGCGGAAATGATTTAGGCAATAGGATTCTGCCATGGCCAAACAAGCTCTTGTCCTAAAAAGATGAACACCATTAGATTGTCAATTTGTAACTTTTGTTGGCCTTTCATTTCTTTGCACCACAAATGTCTTACCTTCTAGCTTAAATACTAGCCTTACCATTTTCAAGTTTTTTAGTGAGCAATGTGAGATTGTATATGTTAAGATGATTCAAGAAACAAAATTTCGGAGTTGAAAAGAAATAAGTGTGGGGGAGTATTATGCTTCTTATGCAATTGTAATTTGTCTTTACATTTCACGAAAGTCAAGAAAGAAAATTTTAAAAAAAAAGAAGAAGAAAGAAAGAAAGAAAGATCAAAAATAAAGTTTCTCTAGTTCAATAAATAGTCTTTAGTTTAAAGTTTGGGGGAGTGGCTAAAAAAGTGAATCATACGGAGCATCTTAAGGTCTTAATTAAGTTCATAAAATCTCAACATGGGAGTTGCTTGCTAAAGTGCTTGGAATTTGTGATTTCCGATCCTATCCACTTCATTTCTTTAAACCCTCATTACAATCTAATAAAAGTCTTTTTTAATCCAACATGGTTTGTGCATGACCCATGGAGATGAGATTGAAAAGCAAGCATGTGGCGACGCATGAGATTGTTTGAGTGATAGTGTAGCTAACCTATAAACACTTGTGTGAAAATCTATTGAGTTTATGGTTAGCATGGTTTTGTTGTGCAAGCTTGGTTTTGGTGCATCAAAGTGACAATCATGGCATGACACCATTTTATTCTAGCATTTGTCTCATAGCTTCATAAACTTTTGAGACATGACTTGATTTTCTACCTTGAGCTAATTGTGTTCTTTGAGGATAATGTTAGAAGGATTAGATTGTGGTAGTTTTGGATTTGAGTTAGTGTTTTTGCTTGAGGATAAGTAATATTTAAATTTGGGGGTATATGTTGAATATCCTTTTGCATCAACCACATGAAATTCAAATATCTCCTTACACCCTTATCCTCATCACCTCAATCCATTTTGAAATCGGCTAGTAACTTATGTTACGAAAATAGAACTATTTTTGGTTCTTATTATGAATGAATATCCTTTTTTGAAAAAGAACAAATAATAGGCACTATACTATCGTGAGATCTTTAAAGACATCGAAATGGAGGTTGATGCTTGTAATCTTAGAAAAAATTGAGATATAAATCTAGATCTAGCCAAAGCACGCAAGTCTTTGGAATTGATCTGAATCGACTACAATGCTTGCTTTGAAGGAATAAGCATATCGAAAATGTATTAGACGATTGGGAAAGACAACCTTGTTTTTCTTTTTTTCTTTTCAAGTTAGGGGGAAGTGAAGTTGGTGGTCAAGTGTCAGATTATCAGTCATGTGATAGAATTGACACATGTGTTTTAGGGATAGGTTATCTCGTCCCCTTAACTAAAATTCTTCATTTTGGAACGAAAGGATGCTGATAATACTTTTTCCACATTTCTCAACTACAAACCCTAAATCCATTTGTTTGGGGAATCTTTCTTATAGCGTAGAGAGAGACAAAAAAAAATGGTTTGTTTGTTTTATCGAATAGAGGTGGGAATTAGGAAATATGAAACAGATCAAGTCTGCTTTTGAAGGCTTGGGACTGAAGTGACAAAAACAACCCTAAAAGTAGTGGCATGTGCATCTCACATGGTCAAATTTAATGATAAAAATGATATAAGTACTAAAAGGTCAAACGGAGTAGTACGTGAGGTACCAAACGATTATCTTTTATAGACCAAGTATCAAATTATCCAATTAGCCATATCTAAGGTACCATAGAAAAAATTTACCCAAACATAAAAAATCTTTTAATTATCCAATAGATAATAAGTTCTCAGTGCATATAATCTTGTCTTGCCTAGTCATATATTTAAATGAACAATGAAGTTAAACATTGATAGGTATCTCTCATAATATGGTATGGTATGGTATGGTATGATATGATATGTATGTATGTATGTATGAAGTGAATATATCAATTTTATATGTTTATGCAGTAACTATATTCATTTGTTAATAAGTAAAAAACTCAAATGGACAATGATAATCCCCATGAATAGGTCAACTAGAGCGAAACTTCATGGTAGCAAACCAGCAAAAGCAACAATATGTGATGTAGTTTATCTCCATGAAGATAAATAGACAAGCAATTATTCATTATCATTAAATACACAGTTTATAGTCTATAGACAAGCGATAAATAGAACACAGATTCTTTATACAAACTTTTGTGAGCAATAAGGCTAAACCCTACTTTTGTGCTACTAGCAGATTGCACGCAGCATTTCTACAATAGATGACCCACCAAAAAATATAATCACATACTACATATTGAGGTGAATAAGAACTTGAGATAGCCGTGCATACAAGATGCCTTATTACTTTATCAGGTCAGAAGAAACTAATTAACATAGATGACAAGAAGAATACTGAATTAGGATATCCAATTTTTCAAAACTCATTGTGGTTGCAAATCTTTCCTATATGATATTAAAATTTGTGGCTCTTTGCCCATATGCACTACTAGAATCAAATTAACCGGAGAAACCTTCTATACTTACCATGTAAAGTAGAACAATTAGAATCATTATCCAAGATGGAGATTGCTTTAAAGCCCATGGAATGCAACACCTCTTCATAATTGCACATTCAAATAATAAAGAACAAGGACTAAATTCAGTTTGCTTCCTTCAACTTTGGGGCAAACATCAGTTTAGTCCTTGACATTTTTTTAATCACGATTGTCCTTGCACTTCCACTTTCCATCACGCGAGTCTAAAATTCAAATTTGGCTCGAAACATGATGTTATATGCTGACTTGGCATCGACTTCATGCCCACAAGAAGGGCAGAATAGACATTTCAACAATATATTTTTTTAAAACAAAAAAAAAAATTTGCAACTATCTCTCTCCCCCTCCCTCTACTCTCCGATTCACTCTCTCCTTAAACACCCTTCAGACCCAGTTCAATTCCACAAGCCAAATGACTCCGTCCAAGACAATCTAGTCGAAAACCTTAAGAATTAGGTAAAATTCTAGGTACCCATCACCGAATTTCACCTAATTAAAGAGTCGTCTCAATTTTCATCCAAGATCTGCCATGGATTGCGTCCCTTCGAATCAGGATGGTGGAGGCTGAGGAGGAGGCGGCGTCCAAGCGGAACGATATAGTATAAGCCTTATGGCAAATTCCGTCATATAAGCCTTATGGCAAATTCCTTATATGCATAAGTCCTTCAAATTATCCTCCAAAGTATAAAAGGGTACCAAAAAACACATTTTTTTAATAGTTGAAGTAGCATTAGAAGTTTTTACCCAACATCTAAATACATGCCACGTAGGCGATTGAACGGAAAGTTAATGGAATTACTATTTTTGGTAACGATGCAATACTTGAGGTACCATTTGAGGTAAAAACAATTTGTAGGTATCAAAAAATAGGGACTTCTAATGAGGACCACTAAAACGAGGACTAGTTAAAGACTTTTGTATTAGACTCACTTTTTGATCACACTTTCGGCAAATGAACTGTTAGATGTTTAGATATTTATGTGTTGATCATTTATGCAATTTTTCAACTAAATTAAAAATTGTTAAGACATTCATAATCGTGATTTATCAGTTATGAACATGAATGGTTCATGTTTGACAGATTGGTCAGTCCATTGATTTGATCTACTTCAGTACTTTAACGATTAACAATTTAGAAGAAATTTTCAGATATGATCTATTCATGTATACATAAACATCTAACGGCTGGTTGATTTGCCGTAATGTAATCGAAAGTGAGTCTCCCAAAACCATTGATTAGAAATTCTTTAACTAGAATATCCTCATTAGAAGAGCTCCCTCAAAGAATATATTTCGCAATAGTTTAGGTATCATTTTAGGTAAAAGTTTGTACAACTTAGATTTCTTTCTTTTCTCTATCGCATTATGACAAAAAAAGAAAATTATTATTATTGTTGGAGTAATTCTAACTTGGTAATATTGTAATTCTGTGAATATACTGAGCACCATAAAATTTTTTGAAATTTTCATACCACCTATTTTTCTTTCGTTTCTCTACCATTCTGACAAAAGGAAAACTTCCTATCATTGTTTTCAAACTCACAAAGTATCTAACATCAGACCAAAAGTTAAAAAAAAAAAAAAAAAAAAAAAATCGACAATACTGTCACCCGGTATTCCGTGGCTAAAGTAAAAAAGTATACCTTAGCACCATTTATATTTAGAAAATTTTTCTATTAAAACGGAGCTAACTTCCCAAAACACCCTTCTAAACCCAGCCAAGTAGCCCAAAAAATCTCACCCATCGTTAAACCCAGTAGCTGTTCCAGTCTTCACGCTCCACCTTCTTCATTTTATACATCGAGGTCAGGAATCTTGTTTCATCACTTGTCTCCTTAAAATTTGTATGGGTTTTCTTAAATTTGACTTCTTTGTGCTTTAGCTATCCATGTTATTGGCTCTTCATAGCTCCTTCAATATATTCCCAATTAATCATTCATCGCTTTTTTTGTTGCAGAACGCGTCTACTTGGGTTCTGATAAGAACCCATTTAGAGCTCACGTTGTACTAGTTGTGGTGGGTGACGTCTATCCATGGCAGCAGTCTCTCTCTTTTCCTCTGCGACTAGTCTCCCCACCCTTTGGAGCTCGCTGTCACCGCCATTGCCTCGAACCGAAGAAGCTCTCGGTACCCTGTAAGTGAAACCCACTCTGCTTTTTTGTTACCGACCAAGTTCTCCGTAATTGTTATCTGATATGTTTGTCTTGGTTTTGTGCATGTAATCGTGTTGCATATCATATCCGCGAAGACCCGGTAGAACTCGTTTTCTGAACAAGTGTTCTGTTTCAACAAGTTTTTCTGTAAAAGCTTCCTTGCCGGAGAATAATAGCGATAGATTTAATGTGGAATACACTCCTTGGATGATTGTTGGATTGGGTAACCCTGGAAATAAGTACCATGGAACTAGGCACAATGTAAATTTGCTCGTGTATTTATTTGTTTAGTTATTTTTTGATTATGTGCTATGCAAAGACTAAGCTTTTTCATGTGGTTTTTTTGCATCTCAGGTTGGTTTTGAAATGATAGATAGTATTTCCAAAACGCAGGGCATTGTGATGAATACAATTCAGTCAAAGGCACTGGTTGGAATAGGTCGGTCTTCAGTGGTATTTTGATTGCTTCCGTCCTTGTAACTTTTATTTTCATACTCTTATATGTGTTGGTGTTCATTCAGATTTCTTGGTGTGATCAGTACAGGTTCCATTGGAGAGGTACCAATTTTGGTGGTGAAGCCTCAAGCTTACATGAATTATAGTGGGGAAGCGGTGTGTTCTCATCATCTGTGTTTGCTATCTTGAGTTAATATAGGTTCATTTTGGTGTTATATACATTCGACCGTGTCTTATTACTTTATACCTGAAACTCGGGGACATCCCAAAGGAAATGACTGGGTTTGCTCGATTTATTATTAGAGTCAGTGTCTCAAATTGTTGTTGCAGTAAGTTTTATGACTCAGTAAACTTGAAAATGGCCCCTTATTGCTATGATTATTTCTATTTTCCTCAATGCCATAATCGGTCTTTGGTTACCAACAATGGGTTAGTAGGAATAGTCAGGCCCATGGTTTTCTCTCCCTCACAGTGGTCTGAGGTTCAATTTCCCTCTCAGTGGCTGCCTAGCTATTTGCTTGATTCTCCTGTTTCTTAAAGATTAGTTTCAACCCCAGTCCAAGAAGCTGGTTTGAGGGAACTCCGAGTAGCCGAAAAAAAAAAAGGTCTTGAGCTGAAGGGCTGTACCATTTAATGCCTGGGCGATATGTAAATATTGCTGAAGTGGCTCCAAAGTGTTCTATCTTAAAAACATCACAATTATTTACCCATCCATTTACAGAGGTCTAACCTGGCCATGTAGTAAACCTACGGCATCGAGTACAAAATCTTAAAATGTTTGAGAAATAGAAATCAAATCTTAGTTGTAGATGGTCATGTTTTCTGGATGATTATAGTTCATCCGTGTAACATTGTGATCAACAGTGTTTTTTCTTGTGCTTTTGTTGATGAGTGTACTTATTTCAAAATTATTTATGAACAATAATTGCATATATCTCCTTTTATTTACTTCATAATTGGAATTGAATGTGATTCTAGCAACCTTAAGATGGATTCTTTGTCACCTATTTTCATTTCTGGTTCTTAAGGTTGGACCACTTGCAGCATATTATCAAGTACCTCTACGTCATATATTATTGGTATGCATCTTTTAATTTTTTATCTTAATCTTCGTTCAGACTTAATCAATCTTCAACTTGAATATGAGATTATATGTTGTCCGGAATATGGACTTGTAGGTTTATGATGAGATGAGCCTACCAAATGGTGTTTTAAGATTGCAGCCAAAAGGAGGACATGGCTATCACAATGGGTATGTAACTATGTATGAACAGTACTTGAACTGAATTCATGATCTTGAATTTGCAGAAGAATAGTTTGTCTTTTGAACTTTTGATTCAAGGAAAGCTAGTTTGATTCTTTTCTTCTATTAAGGAATATATAACATGTATTTGTCTGACTAATCTCTAACTGTGATTTGAACATTTGAAAACTAACAACTTGCCAAAGGAAGTCACTTCTGTGGGAATTATATTTTCTGTACTGTTCCAGTTAATGTCTGGAGCTGTTAGGTTAACTTCATTCCTGAGGTCTTAAAGAACTCAGATTTAAAGTCATTCTATTTGTATCATCCATGTTTTGGACTCTGTATCGGTTTTATATGTTTCTAATTCTTTGCTGGTATATTTCCTGGTACTAGTTTTAATCAACTAATGAAAAAGATGAAATGCTGAGAAAGGGAAATTACCAAAAAAAAAAAAAAAAAAATTCGTACTGGGATGGTTAAGAAAGGAAAAATATATTCCTTGAAGGATTAATCTGATTATGGATGTCCGGTGGATGGCATCTCAAGTAGCTCAAACTATTTTCAATCATGTTTTCAGAGAAGCTAATTTCGTTGCTGATGTGATAGTAGAAAGTGGTCATGTTCTAGATCGAGCTGCTTGGGAGCATTCTCTGCCTCTTTTGGCTGAGCCTTATTCTTTGATCAAACTACCCTGGTTGTATAAGGGGCCTCTTTGTAGTCGTCGTCTTTAGTTTTGTTCATCGGGGAAAAAAAAAAGTTTCTTGTTTCATATCTTCACGAAAAGAACTTGGCCTCTACAGTCTTCAGGTTTTGGGTCTTTACCTAAAAGAGATTTGGGTAATGCTTATAGGATCTGTGTAATTGAGTGAAAAATTGTCCCATTTATCCACTTCTCTCATATCTCAGGATGTCTGTAATTTTATTTTCTCCTTGTCACAGTGTGAAGAGTGTAGTGGGCCATCTGGATGGCTGCCGTGATTTTCCTCGCTTATGTATAGGTATGTTTCTTAATTACTATTTCCATGAAATTCAGTTGGCTTGCTTTAATTGGAAAATAAAAAGTGATAATATGTATGCAGGTATTGGAAATCCACCGGGTACTATGGACATGAAAGCTTATCTTCTACAAAAATTCAGTACAGTAGAAAGACATCAGGTATATGATGGTTCCAACTATTTATGAGGTCGCTGCACATGACTAGGAACATTCTTAGTCAATTGTGTTGGTGTCTGTTGTGTTGCCTGATCTCTGTTCTGGACTGGCCATTACCCTTTTGCCCTGGTCAAGTATCAATAAGGAGGAACTCTTGTTTAGGTCCTTTTGTAAGAAGATGGAACTCTCTTAGAAACCCATACATTAGTGATGAATGCTTCACGTTATATTGGATCGTTGCAAAGAAAAACTAAAGATCTCAATTTAGTTATTAGTTGAGCTAAGTGTCTATTTGGCTACGAAGTTGTATTGATCACTGCATTGGTCTCAGAAAAATCTTGTACACCAATTTGTTGCACTGCATTTCAATGACTGAACTTTGACCAATAACATCAACTTTTTACTGCTTATCTGAACCAGATTGATGCAGCACTGGGTCAAGGCGTTGAGGCTGTGAAGACACTGGTGCTGAATGGATTTGACCCGAATATCACTAGTTTCAATTTGAGGCAAAAATACAAGTATCACAAAGTGTAGTGTCGAATTTACAGAACACAAGTCAATAGCACGATGTAACATATTTTATTTGAATCGGGAGGTGAGTTTTTCCTTGCACAGATTAGGTTAATCGTAGCAGTAATGTAATTTATATTGTCTTAGTTAGTTAATAATATGTAGGAAAAGAATATGTCTTGAAAAACAACAAATTTCGGCTCCTCTGTGCTCAACTACTTCAGTAAGTTGCTTCTGTATAACATTGGAGTATAGCCATGGTCTGTACCCAAAGCTTGTGCTGTTTGTAGAGGACTGATTCTGCACACACACCTTTTAGAGACAATTAACCAAAGAATCCAAACACCAACTAACTTGTAATTATGCAACTGAGTTCAGTATCACCACAACTTAATCTGCATTGTCAGTAAGACAACTTGAAAAGACGTAATCAGACCAACTTCTTTCTTAAATTCCCAGAAATCAATCCTCAGCAGTAACAGTAACCTCTAAAGCAATATTATTGCAAGTTAAGTGGCATGGAAATAGCCAAAATAAAGGAAATGAACATTACATTTTCATAAATCACACATTATACTTATTGCAAATATTTAATATCATTGGTCCCCCAAAAGTTTTGGGCTAGCTCGACCATTGAATGTAGATGCAGTTCAGGAAGTTGAGCTTTATGTCATTATGGTCTATACATTGATATTACACTGTCAAGGAATTTGTGATGTTTCGAATTCAAGGTCCTAGTCTTGAAAGCATAGGCTTATGCCATTAACAGTCATCCCACCGTCAATGCAAATAGTCTGCCCAGTTATGTATGAGGCAGCAGGCAAGCACAGAAACGCCACCAAGGAAGAAACCTCTTCCGGCTCGCCAGGGCGTTGTAAAGGTGTTCGAGAGTTAATAGCCTCAAGCATCGTTTGGTTACTGAGAATCTGCATATGTTAAAGAAGAGAAAAACAAGAAGATAAATAAAGTAAATACATGACAAGCAGAGGATCCAGTAATATATATATATATATATATATATATATATATATATATATATAACTGGAACATAATGTCAAGTGAACTCTCTGCAAAACTAAGAAATGCATGAAAGAAATCAAGCACTGATATTACATCTTCAGCCATGGGAGTTCGTATGAACCAAGGTGCAACGCTGTTGATCCTAATATTGTCTTTTCCCCACTCGCAAGCCAAGTATCTTGCCAATTGGTTAATTGCTCCTGAAAAATATAATGAGAACAGCCATTGATTTTAACCTTCAATTTCTGATAACAAAAAATGTAGGCAAAAATTTAATATTCAAAAATCAAAACTAGGTTAGGAAAAAGACCTTTAGTGGCAGCATAGACACTTCCAATCCCCCCAACCGATACCACACCAGCAACAGAAGATATAAGAACAATGTTACCAGCTCCTGAAGTTTTGAGGAGAGGATGTGCAAGTTGGCACATATTGTAATAAGATTCAAGATTGGCTCCCATAAGAAATGAGTAATCTTCAGCTGTAATGTCAGTTGTTGGCTTTGCTATATTGGTTCCCACATTGTTTACCTGTGCAGCCAAAAAATGGGAATTGGAACAAATTAATTACATGTAAGGATGCCTATGAGATAAAATCCTATACATGACGCTTCTGTTAGTGTCACGCCCCGAATTTCGAATAATGAATTCAAATCCGAAACATGAATACAACTAAACAAATCACGTCCTAAATTTTTTTCTCAAAACCAATATCTCATAAAACCATAACAAAAACCTCGTAGCAAACTATCTCTCGAGTCAATTATTACAATACTAACATAAATAAAATGTTCTGCTCACAAGAGTGTACAAAAACACACCAAAATAGACCAAGTGCTGGTCTCAACCCTGCTGTCCTACGCAGCTCGCTCACTATCCTGATTATCCTGACCTGCAGGATTATCCGCTACACCATTTGAATAGTGTACCGGGATTGCAAAAACACAAAACCCGGTAAGCTTTCTGAAAGCTCATGTGAGTAAATAAGAATGAAAGGTTGATTTATTAGACCACAACTCATTTATCTCAAGTAAACATCCAACAATCTCAACAACCACAAGCAACATCAATCCAACACACATGAAACAACATGGAACACATTTCCACAATCACCAAATCACAACTCTCGCCACTTTGGCACCTAATCACAACTATCGCCACTTTGGCACCCACGTTAGAGCTCTAACTGCCTCGTTACCTCTGACACCTTGGCCCAGGGTCAAGTAACGGCACCTCCAGGTTACTCAGTAACCCGCGAACTTTGGACCATTTCATGTCCTCAGAACAATATATCCCCGTTATTATTTAACGGTCGAACTTTGGACCTCCATGTCCTCAGAACACATACACTCCGGTTATCATTAACCAAAGATCCTTGGACCATTCGATCCTCGGAATCCTACGTTTCTCTACCTTCTATTCAACTCACAAAATCAACATGCTTATCACCAACATTTATCAAATATTAACAACATAATAAAATCATACTATCAACAATTATCAACAACATATTATCACAATTCCACACCTCAATGTCACACCATTCAATATATAATCACGTAAATATATATATACGTAACCGTCCACACAGGAATGATCACTAATACCAACTATAGTTCACACGATGCAAAATCAAGAAATTCATTTTTAATATACTTTAAAACACATTTCTTAAAACCATTTTCTCACACATAACAAATAAATTGGGCAATTAAGGAAATTCGGTTCGTAAATGAACCAAGTGAGATTTACTCACCTCTAAACTCCCGCTGCGTCTTCTTACAGCCCAAAATACGATTCACAATCGTCCGCTAACAAATCCGTCAAATACCTAATCAAAACGATAATTAACTTAGCGTATAATTTCCAAAAACACACTTATATGAAGATCCCACGGTCGGATCTTCACCCGTGACCACACAAGGTCACCGGGACAGTCCTACGATCATTATATCAAAACTAGAATTCTATCGGACGGTCCAAACTTCATAAATCACAAATTGAGCGATCGAAATCAATCGAAATCGTAAAATTCATAACTAATTCATACGATATCCAAAATTCGCATGCTATATATCAAAATGATCATATCGACATGTAGAATCTAAAAATGAGCAGAAACTGCACATGATACCCCCGGAGGTGACCGGAAAGGGCCGCCGGAGTTTAGGGCAGAGCCACCGCCGACCACCACCAATTGTGTCGGGGCCAAGCTCATCCCTTCGTTTCATCATTTTGAGCAACTTTCATAACTAACACAAAGTGAGAAAATGAGTGGAAGTGGCCGAAACTTACCAAAAACAGTCCGGTTTGGCCGGAAAAACTGCAGAAACCGATATGCGCTCCGAAGAGTGTGAAAACCTCCACTTCTGGTGCTGTCCTTTTTACTGCGTGTTCTACTCCTCCATACGAGTTCAACGAGATAAAGAACTCGTAATTTGGTGGTCTAGAACTCGAGATATTCGCTTCGCACTCAAAACAGCCGAAAATGGAAAACCAGCTTTCCGCCGCCGCTACAAGCCGTGCCACGGCGCAAGGCTGCCTCTGGCAGCTGCGCAAGGTCAAGGCGAAGCCGTGGGAGGTGGTTTGGCGTCAAACGGTGGCCGGAGGAGCAAGAACTCGACTGGAGAAGTTTGGCTCTGTTTTTTGCCTTCGGTTCGGTGCCGCGCGAGAGAGAGAGAGAGAGAAAAAATCTAGGTTTTCTGATTTTTCAGATTTTTCCAAAAATGTTAACCTATATATATACAAAATCGAAAACTTCTAAATGTCATAACTTCTTCCTACAAACTCCGATTCTTGTGTTCCGCATATGCACGAACTCGTATCGACGAGCTCTACGACTTTCATGAAAGAAGTTTCCTCAAATTCCTTACGTAAAAATATGTCAATTTTAATAACCCTAAATAACGTTAAATTTCGATACTAAAATCATTCGAAACCAAATTTCTCAAATAACGACATTCGAATCACACTCACAACTCATAATTCATATAATTTGAGAAATATTGAATTACGAAATATTTAACTGAAATTTCGGGTCTTCACAGTTAGACTCAACTTAATTGCTTTAGAATTAACCACACGGTCAGATAAGGACAATATCAGTTGGTAATTAATATAATACAAATGATATAAATGAAATACCTACAAGGATGTTTAGTTTCCCATTGAACAGTGATGAGACCTTCTTCATGAGCTCCTCTCGTTGGGGCTTTGAGACCAAATCACAGACAGAACCAGTGACTTGATTAAAACCCTTGGTCTTCCATTGACTCAACCGCTCATTGAGTTGGACTTCATTCCGGGAACAAGTATGGACCTTTGCACCTAGCCTTGCCAATTCCTCCACAATAGCATATCTAGCAATGAGGTGAGGTAGTAAAACTATATTATATCAAAATTGGTGTAAGCTAAAACAGAACTATATTTCAGATAAATGAAAGACGGTGTTACTGTTTGATGCACAGTTGAATTTTTGACTCACTCAAAATGACAGTTTGAATTTCGGCGACTTTGGTTAATTTCTATAGTAACAGAACAATACAAATAAAACCCAAGTGAAATTGAAGGAGAAGACTAACCCAATGCCTTTGGTTCCTCCGGTGACAAGAGCAGTCATTCCCTCAAGAGACCATCTTCTATCTCTGCTGTCATTGCTAGTAGGATTATTTGCCTGAGCCATCTCCCTAGCCCTCTCTGTTTCTTTTCTGTCTCGATGGCCAAAATTTCAAGATACAAGGATGTATATATATAGACCTCCTCATCAACTTTAGAAGTCAAGTCCTTGTTTCACAAGTCAAATTTGGTGGCCTCAAGATAAAGTAATATATTGGTAATCTGTTTTGATGATGCGACTAGTATGACTCTTGAGCACCTGATACTTATTTTGTAACATGCGGAAAAATTGGCCAAACGCAAAAAAAAAATCCCTTTAGTGCAATTTGCTCTTCCAAATCCCATGGCTAAATGATTAGTATCCCCATGGCTAAATGAACAGTAACACCAAAGTTGGTTTACTGTTCTGCCCCTCCTCCCAATCAAATTACAGATAAAATTACCCACGGAAGCACAGAGTCTCTAGCTATTGGATAAATTAATTACATATAAGGATGCCTATTAAATAAAACCCTATACCTGATGCTCTGTTAAACTGAACTTAATTGCGTTAGAATTAACCACACGGTCAGATAAGGACATTATCGGTTGGAAATTGATATAATACTATGAAGACCGAAAGGATACCTTGAGCTTTTACAGAATCCCAAGTTCAATCAAAGCGTCAAAATTCCATGTATTGGACCATGATCTTCTATTTCTAGGGACTTAAAAAATGCAGCATTTCAACAAATCATGAAAAAAAATGTTAACAATGGTCATGATGCTGAAGGCAAAAGCTAAACACCAAACAAGGAAACTTTTGGGTAAGTCGATCAATGAATCTGTTCAAATTCACATCCTTCATACACAAGAATAGCGGTCAATATCACTATTGTAACAATTACCAATATATCACACTAGTACGTCTCGTAAGAAATCAACATAGTTAGGTAAAGATTCGAAAGGAAAGTATTTATCCCATAATAAAATATGATTTGGACATAAAACATTCAACTTTAGGAACAAGATCACCTACAAAAGTGTATAGATGTCTATTATTAGATAGTGTGCGGCTATTACCACCCATCCTACTAACTATTTTCTCTCCTCTACATTCTCTTCTCACTCTACATATATTTTTTTTAATTACAAGTTTGCTTAATTCACCCATTTACAATATCCAAAATACCCTTTTCCAATGTAGGTTACTAGGGTTTAACTTGAAGTCTTTTCCTATTTAGCTTCCTCGCGTGTCGAATTATTTTTTTGTTAGCTTAGCATAAGAACGATTGAAGATGGTGAATATTGAGAAATAAAACGTTAGGGTCTAACGATGAATGAAGATATTCAGAATGAAGTTTAAGTATGTATTCTTTAGGGTGTAATAAGATAATCAAATTGTATTTTTTAATAAGATATTGTCATTTATGGTAATACTATAATAAGATATTTCAGTCTTTCATTAAATCAAAAAATTATAGGGTGAAAAAAGTGACTAGTAGGGTGACAATAACTGCACCCTATTAGATATCATCTATGCACTTTCGTAGACATCTACATATATTTTATTTTTTCCTTAAAGGTATCATCCTAGCTGCTTATAAATAGAAGTAATTGATATTAAGTATCAAACATTTATATTCTTGATAGTAGTGTTAGACTAGTATATCCTTGATTTCTGGGTTTTTATCAATTTACCCTATTTCTAGGGATTTTTTTTCTCACTTACTCCATTAGGTTTTTAATTACTCCTTCACCCAAAATACTCTAAGGAAGTCTATTGCCCCTCAATAGATCTTTAAACATCTATTACCCCCTAATAGCCATCTATTGCCAGCCTCGATAAATTTTTTTTTCCCTTTTTTCTTTTCTTCTGGCTTCTAGGCCTTCTTCCCCCATTTTAACCAAAAAAAAAAAATTTGATTTGGGCACCCAGAAAATGCTATGGGCACCCAATCTTCTTATACTTCTTCTTCCACGGTTACAGAACTTGGACGGGAACCTTGAGTTCGCAATTGTGATTCTTTACAACATATCAAAAAATCAAGATTTGAGTACCAAGCATACTGTACCAAAATCGAGATCCAAGTATCAAAATCTCGTGTAGAGGCTTCGAATTAGGGAAGCTGTGGACAATGATCTTTTGGTTCAAAACGACGACTCACGCCGGAGTTTGAGTCCCCTGACCTACGACGGAGGCTTACGTCACACTGATGCACGGCAACGAGTTTCTTTTGGGTGTCCGAGTGCTCAGCAAATCCATATGTGACACCGGATTCACCAAGGACATGGTCGTCCTCGTCTCCGACGACTTCTCTGACTGCGCCATTAAGCTGAGAGAGAGAGAGAGAGAGAGAGTAGATCGGAGAGGGATGTGAGAGTGAGTGCAGACCGTGGAGAGAGAGAGAGGGCACATGTAATTAATTAACTAAGTTAAGGGTAAAACTGTCATTTTACTTTAAACAGGGTAAGTGGGAATAAAAATTTGTTACTAGGGTAAGTGGGATAGTTTTGACCAATTTTGATGCTTTGGGTTAATGATCCTTGATTTTTATCAATTATTAAGTATCTCCAACATGACATCCCTATTTCTACACCACCTAATTTTCCTTTTTCAACATTTTCTCCAATGACCATATTGACTTGTTCTACTATCCAATGTATAAAAAGTACATTGAAGTTGTTTTCCTTGATACCACATTCGGATCATTTTTAGTCACAGTGTCTTTCATTGTTATATACAATGTCATTGTGGAAGCACCGTTTCCTCTACGATTAGTTTTGCCTTTGAGGAGAAAGAACTAGTAAAATCTTATAATTTTCGATAACAAGAGGGTAATAAAAAATATTCAGTCATAAATATTTTTATTGATATGAACATACATGTTTGGGGTGCTCGATAACAGAATTTAGACTATATATAGTATATATGTACTTGAGTTCTGTTTGATTCCAGAAAACAATCATTTCTATAGCAAGTGCTACAATCTGCATACTAGTTATGAAACAATTGGCCATCATATTTGTTGGTTATCGAAGGAGTTTGAGACATTATTGATTGCAAAGGAAGTTCAAATAACGATAGAGAAATTGGTCCAAATGATACTTGAACTATGGCTCCTTGTAAATTTCAGTACCTCAAGTTTTGAAAACGTCAAAACGGTACCTGAGATTCTGATCCTAACTGAATATATGTACTTAGAGCCGTTATCTTTGTTAAAGAGCTTGCCAGCTGGCAATTTTAGGAGGATAATTTCATCCCTTCAGTCTGTCCTGCCAAATTTAGTTGCAAATATTTGCCGCAAGAGTTCATTTTAGACTTTAGTGATCTATTTACCGCTAGTTGACCAAGTCAACATCACACACTTCTAATTTGCCACCATATTTGAAGAAAAAGATTATTAACCAAACTATATATCATAATAAGTACATAAAGTACATGTAATGCCTAATTCTCCTACCTGACTTGAGCAAACGCAGCCTGCATTTTGATTGATTTCCAAGGCAAAATTCAACATACAAAAGAGGTAATTTCAGCTGACATTAAACAACAAAAAATCCACAAGTAGCAAGCCATAACCATAACTACAGTTTGAACTATAAATCTAGGGTCCATAAATCTACTCAGATCCACTACCTATTGGTAGAGGGGCATTTGTTGGTCTAGGTTTCCTATGAGCAAGGGGTTTGAACCTTCTGTGTGTGAAACCAGGTCTGGAGCAGCTCGATGGAGCTGTAGTAGTCTGTGATTGCTAACTTGGCACATAAGCAGGCTGGGACTCTTGCATAGTTAAAGAAGAAACTTGTGGCTGCACATTCTAGGTT
The DNA here is from genome assembly GCA_025331145.1 of Rosa persica. Classification (NCBI taxonomy): domain Eukaryota; kingdom Viridiplantae; phylum Streptophyta; class Magnoliopsida; order Rosales; family Rosaceae; genus Rosa; species Rosa persica. Next base: position 33,191,133 of record WFKR01000007.1, on the reverse strand, counting down.
CATTGTGCTGCTGCTGCACATTGTCAGCTCCCTGCTACTGCTGCACATCATGACCTTCCTACAATTCCAAAAACACATATAATCCAAAAACATAATATATTATTTATATAATGGCTAACAAGCAACACTAACATAACAAGATCTGATTTTTAAAGTTAGAGAGATAGAAAGAAAACACTTATATAAACCCGTTGGGAAGAACAATACATACTTGTTGATCACCAGACATATTCCTAATTGAAACTTGATCTAAATTCACCCCTAAGTTCTGATTCTACTGCAATCCTTGAGGCTGAATTGCTTGTGGCCTATATGCAAGTAATCAAATATAGAGTTGGTGAATATTCTAATTTTCATTTGAATATTTATATATTAAGATTCTTCTTTTTTAATTTAGGGGAAAAAATAGGTAGAATGCATATAAATTTTGACTTAGAAATTATGAGGTACAATGTATCATTTGAAATCCATGTAGGTGTTTTCTTTTATTCCATATGAATAGAAATATCTTATATCTATATAGTCTTTACCTGGAATGAAAGAAAAAGATAAACATGCACATAATAAGTAAATATGGGCTTCATCAAATGGTACATTATAAAAAAAAAAGGTACATTATACCTTTATTTCACATTCAAATGTTACATGTAGGTATGGCAACTCGAGGGTAGTTCCACTCTCATCAAATGTCTATGGTAAATATCCTTGAATATCTTTTTCATATATAGATATTTGTATTCATATAGAATCAAAGAAAACACCTATATGGATTTCAAATGATACATTGTACCTTGTAATTTTCAAGTTAGAATTTATATGCATTCTACCTATTCTTTCCCCTAAATTAAAAAAGAAGAAGCTTAATATAGAAATATTCAAATGGAAATTTGTACCATTCACCAACCCCATATTTGATTACTCGCATATAGGCCACTAGCAATTCAGTCCCAAGGATTGCAGCAGAATCAGAACTTGGTGTGGATTTACATCAAGTTGCAATTGCAAATATGTCCAGTGATCATCAACAAGTATGTATTGTTCTTCTCGACTTTTTCTTTCTATCTATCTAACTTTTGAAATCACATCTTATTGTGTTAGTGTTGCTTGTCATCCATTATAAATATAATATATTATATTTTTGGAGTTTAGGGTTTAGAGAATGTAATTGGAAGTTAGTACTTTAGCCATATCATCAATACAAGTTTTATCATCAATTACATATTCAGTGGGGTTTATATGCGTGGAGGTTTCTAAATCATTTGAAGACAATAAATTTTTTTTTTACTTATGAAAATTCTAGAAAGATATCCATTTTTATCATTTAGAAAACACTGAAAGCCTTTTTAATTAATGAAATCTTTAGCTTCATCTCTTGCTTATCTATACATCAAGCAATTCCAAAACATGCCAATTGATCCCCATCTAGAACAAGAATGTGTCGGTTTAAGCTAGACAAAAGATAAAAAGAAAGAAGCCACAATATTAACAAATGTAATTGGAAGATTGATGATTCAATCTCTATATTGTAGTGTTGTTGTTGTTGTTTTTTTTTTTCTTTGCGGCTAATTAAATTTTCTCATTTATGGTTATACATCAAATCAACACGTATGTCTTATTCGGCTCTAATTGGTTTATTGACATATTTTTGATTTGATTGAATACTAGCCTCTTCAGATGTGCTCATAGACTTGTCCATTGACTTTTATTTATTTTATATTTAGTGTATACATGTGGTACCTATTTTTGTTAAGTTTTTTTTTATTTCTTCTCAAACCACAAGACATCTTTTTCTTAATAAAGTCAAATCAACTTGTCCTTGATACTCAAGCCAAAATGGCTATTATATATCCTTCCACTGTTATCTATAGACAGATAAGAAGTTGTAGTGGTACCACAATGAAACATAGGGACATGTTTACTCATTAGACATCAAGTGCTCACTTAATATTAGCAAACATATTAAATTATGAAACATAAACATAGTACATAGACTTACTATAAACCTGAGGAACAACAGTGTAATTAGTTGAGTCAATCCACTTGAATCCTAAATACGAAACTCTAGAGAACCAGAGTTCATCCACCGAGTCCAAAATTAGGCCTAAAGCTTCACCCACAGGTTCTTTCTAGGCCTCTCAAATTATAAGCACCCCAACTGTTTTGGGCCTCCAATCAGTGTTGGGTTCACCCATTGATCTGGACACTCATACTGCATGAGTCTCCCGACCCATTAATTCTCTATCCGCCTCCACAGTTGCAGCTTCAGCCACTGCCACACTTGCACCGTCGTCCACTGCTCCACCTGTAAAGCCATGCACATCATACCTCTCTATGCCTTTATGCCTTGCTTTGACCTTCTCCCATATTACCAAGCCCAATTCAAATTTCAAAAACCACCAATCACCGCCTCCTTCTCAGATGGAAGCAAAACCATCCAGAGGTGAAGGGAGGGTGACTCTGTTTGTCTCATCCATCCTTAAGCTTCAATTTTAGCAACCCAAATTGCGATCCTCAACCTCAATGCTTGAAGAGCCATGGTCGCAGAGATTATCCCTCTCATCTTCTTTATCACCAGATCTATCCACATAGGCTTTAAACGTCCCCTCCTTAGTCACACCCGACCTGATTCTTTCTTCGATTGCCACCTTGAAAGGTTGGTGGCATTTGCGGCCTCGAGTTTAGACTGGTTAGACACGATGGAGAGGAAAATCGAGGATATCATCTGTGTAACGGGGTGTTGGACTGCTGTGTGGAGAGTGAGAGGCGGAGAAAGATTGTCTGCTTGGTGTTGGCATTGTGTGCTAGTGATGGAGCCTAAAGCAATGGCAGCTAGGGTTTGCAAGAAATTGAAACTCTCGTAGCTAGAGTGAGAGTCGGAGAGCCATATGACATCTAGTGCATGACATCTAAAACCTTATAGTAGTTATTCTAATTTGAAACTATACCCACATTAATTCTATGTATTTAAGTTACCGTTTTAAAAATCAGCCTCCATATATTATATTTTCTAAATTTTTAAATTAATGTTGCAAGGACATCCGACGGTTATTGAAAATTTAATCATAAACTTAATTAACTTAATTACTAATTGTGATTTGAATCGACTCCATTTGGGTCTCATCATCTAGCTAAAATATATGCATGCATATTAATTTCCATAAATTGCATAAAACTCAATTACCTGGATATTGAAAACTATTTTTAGCAAGGAATGCTTGGATTCCCAATGAATGCAAATTCATATGGCGAAGTCGTTGGTAATCAATATCAAACATCATTGAGGCTTCCAAGGGTACGTATTAGTATTACTACTATTATTATTTTATGTATTAAAGAGAACTAATGCAGACGCATTTCAAAAGTGGCCAACAAAAAATAATATGTTAGCTAATTTGACTGAAATATTTGATTAAAAAATAGCTAGCATTGCTAAAGATGCTCATACACTTGTTCATTATATTTTTTTTAATTTTATTTTTCATGTATACTAGTACTAGTGGTAACTATTTTTGTTAAGTTTTTTTTTTATTTTTTCTCAGACTGCAAGGCATCTAAAAACCTAAGAGTAGTTATTCTAATTTGAAACCCATTATCTTTCTTTTGTCTTTGTTTTTTTTTTTTTTTACGTTACCGTTTTATCCTCCACATATTATACTTTCTGCTTTTTCAATTTAATGTTGCAAGGATACTTGAGGGTTATTAAAGATATAACCACAAGCCTTATTAACTTAATTAGTATTGAAGATTTGATTTAACTCCATTTCGATAGAAGTGGCACCTATGTTGTGTCTCATCGATCTAGCTACCTAAACTTTATTTTTCATAGTTTGCATAAAACTCAACTAATTGGATATCTAATAACTATTTTCAGGAAGGAATGCTTGGATTCCCAATGAATACAAATCCATATGGCGAAGTGCTCAGTGATCAAGATCAAACGCTATTGAGGGCTCCAACGGTACATACCAGTATCATACTACTTTTTAATACATTAGACAGAAAGAGACTGCTAGAGGATCTAAATGTTAGCTAAGATGCTATTTTGGCTAGCTACTTTTAAAAGATGTGTGCATCAATTCTCTTTATTTTAGCTAGTTTTGGATTTATATTATTTATTGAATGAAAAATTTAAAATATTTTAAATGAATTTAAATATTACACATAGAAAATTAAAATGAATCTCTTAAATTAGCAAAAATAAATAGAAAGTTTTATTTCGCTCTCTATATTTAGGAGCCAAATAGCTAACAGTTACAATTGAGATCCACTTATGAGATTGGTGCAGCTGCTAAAATGGATATGCGATTGAGAATATACTGTCAAAAATAACTAAAGAGCTAAGATAAAAAGTCTATTAAAAATGTTCAAAAAAAATTGAGAACATAAGTTTTTGTTAAATGGTTAGATAAAATTTTTTGTTTATTATTGTCTCATATGTTTTTGAAACACATATCGTGCGTAAATCTCTAATAAAGTTCAACAAAATATTTTAATAATAGCTAGCACTGCTGGAATCAATTGTTAAATAAGTAGGTATATTTATTATTGTTAGAGATGATCTAAATTATTCTCTTTTTGCTTTTTTGTTGCTGACTTATGTTGTTTTGGCTTTTGTTTTGATTAATGAAACATTCAATACATTTATATAGATAGCAATCCCGAATTGGCATGGGGATTACATGCCACCACCGCCGCCGAATCCTCAGCAATCTGATTGGCTGATTCCAACTGAAGCTCAAGGTTCCAGCCAAAGACTTGCGGAGAGCTCTAGCATTAACATCCCTCCTCCAAACCCCAAGTAAGTAGCTGATTATCAATAGTTACTTCAATTCTAGGGTTTAGGGCTTAGTATAAATACCTATCTTGAAACTAATGAACTATAATTGCATGCAGGCCACATATTGTAAATAGATGTTATGATCCCATGTTTGAAGCCATGGGACTACCTTTGGACCCTCATCTGCGAGTCTTCCTCGCAAAACCTAACGGTATGTGAATGCTATAAGTAATTTATCTCATTTATTAATAGATTAAATGCATATGCCCTTAAAAATTGTATTCACCTAAGTTTCAGGTTTAACCATATTATATTCAACTTGAATTGAATTTCATGCTTTCTATGCAGCACCGGACAATGGTGGCAAGTGAGTTTGTACTTGGGACTAGTCGTCGAAAAAGTTACCATCTGTACGTTGGAGCTACCGGCAGGCTGATGCATCAAATAAGCCCTAACATACTGTTTGATTTTCATTCTAGAATTTCAATTACCATTAATATTAAAAACCTCCTGTCAAGGTTGTCACTCTAGATATCGGTACTGCGGAGTTTGCGGTTTTCATCTTTGAATCTCTGTGTCGAGTTAATTTAGTGGTGCACATACTATATTGAATAAATTAGATTGTCGACGTTAATTTGGTCAATGTTGTGATGAAAATACACTCTTCCTCTGTTAGAAACAGGGAAAATTATTTCTATGCTTAATCATGAGTCCAATGAAAATAAAGTCATTAAGAGACATACAAGCTAGCTGGTACGTACATACATGGTAGCTGGGTTTTGGACTTTTGGTTTAGCCAGCGGCCAATGAATATGAACAACGGAACATGTATATGATCCAAAAGAGTCGGTAACCATTTTCCACCATGAAGACTGACTGAGCTTGTTGTGGATAACATAAGTTCAATATCAAGAAAATTAACCAACAAGATCCCAAAGACATCCGGGTGGAAGTGTATATATGCTTGTCTATGATATTGAGATGTTTATCATACACCCATTTTACATCTAACTGAACCAAAATTATAATTTAATTGAACCAATTTTACAACATTGACAACAAAGTTATTACATTTGTTTTACGTTGTTTACACATTGACAACATTTTGTTGATAAGCTTGTAAAAATGTCACCGATTGCCTCTAATAAAAACAACATTACACAAACAATAACTCTCCTTACCATAATGACAATAAATTTGTTCTCATATTTGTAAATGTGTGTATGATATACATGTAGATATAGTAGAATTTTCCGATATAAATATAAACTTTCGGGAAAGGTCAACCGATCAGATTTGCTGATTTTGTAAGGTCGAGCTGCCCTCCATCTCTCAACATTCTTCATATTACCACTGAATTCTGATTCATGGCGCACAAATGCCTTACCAAAATGAACTCTTTGGTTTCTCACATCTGAGGGGTCAATTTTGGAAAATACAGGTTTAATTCTTCACGTTGGTGAATCGTAACAAGTTCATCCAAGAACCATTTTCACCCTGCATAGTTTACGAAAAAAAAAAGGATGATGAAAATCCTCGACTCTTCAATTTCAGTGATAATTGAGGGTGACATCCTATATCGACCTACTCTCTGGAGCTCATAGTCTATATATGAAGGTTTTAAGTCCCTTCATAACCAAATTGTTGTGCAAATGATTTGTAAAGTGGTAGAGTGAAGACCCGAATTTCAGTTTAATATTTTGTAATTCAATATTTGTTCAATTATATGAATTATGAATTGTGGGTGTGATTCGAATGTTGTTGTATGAGAAATTGGTTTCGAATGATTTTAGTGTCGAAATTTAACGTTATTTAGGGTTTACAAAAATTGACTTTTTATACGTAAGGAATTTGAGGAAATTTCCTTCACAAAAGTTGTAAAGCTCGTCGATACGAGTTCGTGCATATGCGGAACGCAAGAATCGAAGTTCGTACGAGGAAGTTACCGTATTTGGAAAAGTTTCCATTTCGGGTATATATAGGTCACTATTTCCGGAAATATCCCAAAATAGCATCAATATCCAAAAAAAAAAAAAAAGGAAACTGCAGATTACTGTTCATCTCTCTCTCTCTCTCTCCCTCCCCTGAAACTGAACGAAAAACAGGGCAAGAAGTTTTCGGCCGAGTTCTCCCTCGTCCGGCCACCAAACGACACCAAACCACCTCCCACGACTTCGCCTCGACCTTTCACAGCTGCCAATGGCAGCCTTGAGCCCCGGCAGGGCCTGTAGCGGCGGAGGGAAGCTTGTTTCTATTTCCGGCCGATTTGGGTTCCAACCGAGATTTCTCCTATCTCCGGCCACCAAAACTCGAGTTATTTGGCTTGTTGAACTCATATCAAGGAGCTGAACATGCACCAAGAAGGACCGGACCTGAAGCAATTGTTTTCACTGTGAACGGGGCTCATCGAAAAACTGCAAATATTCCGACCGAATCGGCTATTTTAGGTATTTTCAAGCACTTCCACTCGTTTTTTCACTTTATGCTAGTTAGTTGCTCAAAATGATGAAACGAAGGGGAGCAACCTAGCTCCGACGCCATTGGCGGTGGTCAGCGGTGGCTCTATCCCTATCTCCGACGACCTTTTCTGGCCAGCTCCGGGGGTCAGTTTCTATTCATTTTTAGATTCTACATGTCGATACGATCATTTCAATAGATAACATATGAATTTTGGATATAGTATGAATTAGTTATGAATTTTACAATTTCGATTGATTTTATGATTTTACGATTTGTGATCTGTGAAGATTGGACCGTCCGATGGACTTGTAGTTTTGATATAATGATCGTAAGACTGTTCCGATGACCTTGTGTGGTCACTGGTGAAGATCCGACAGTTGGATCTTCATATAAGTGCGTTTTTGAATTGTACGCTAAGTTAATTATCGTATTTGGTTAAGTGATTGACAGAATTGAGTTGGCAGATTATTGTGAAACGTATTTTGAGCTGTTGAGAAGACGCAGCGGGACTAGAGGTGAGTAAATCTTACATGGTTCATTTACAAACCGAATTTCCTTAATTGCACAATTAATTGTTATGTGTGGGAAAATGGTTTTAAGAAATGAGTTTTAAAGTATATATAAAATGAATTTCTTGGGTTTTACTCCGTATGAACTATAGTTGGTATTAGTGATCATCCCTAAGTGGATGATTACGTATATATATATTTACGTGATTATATATTTAATAGTGTGACATTGAGTTGTAGAATTGTGATAACATGATTTTGATATATGGTTATTTTAGAAATTGTCATGATTAATTGTGATAATGATTTTTGATGAATGTTGTGATAATCATATTGATTTTGTGAGTTGAATAAAAGGTAGAGAATGTAGAGTTCCGAGGGCCGAATGGTCTAAGGTTCTTAAGTTAAATGATGACTGAAGTGTGTGTTCTGAGGACACGGAGGTCCGAAGTTCGACGGTTAAATATTAACCAAGGTATACTGTTGAGGAAAGGGGAATAGTCTAAAGTGCAAGGGTTATTGAGTTAACTTGGGATTATCCCGTACTTGCACTTAGGCCAAGGTGACAAGTAACGATGTGGTTAGAGTTCTAACGTGGGACCAAAGTGGTGATAGTTGTGCTTGGGTGACTGTAGTAATGTATTCCTTTTGTTTCCCGTATGTCGGTTTGATGTTTCATTGTGGATGTTGAGATTGTTGAATGTTTACTTGAGTTAAAAGATTTGTGATTTAATAAATCAACCGTTCATTTCTTATTTACTCAAACGAGCTTTCTGAAAGCTTACCGGGTTTTGTATTGTTGCAATCTCGGTACACTATTCAAACGGTGTAGCGGATAATCTTGTAGGTTAGGATAATCAGGGTGGAGAGTGAGCTGAATAGGGCAGCAGGGTTGAAACCAGCACTTGGTTTATTTTGGTGTGTTTTATAGACTCTTCTGAGCATAACATTTTATTTATGTTGGTAGTGTAATAATTAACTCGAGAGATAGTTTGCTACGAGGTTTGTGTTATGGTTTGTGAGATGTTGGTTTATGAAAAAAAATTTTAGGACGTAATTTGTTTAGTATTATTCATGTTCCGGATTTGAATTTGTTATTCAAAATTCGGGCCGTGACAGGTAGCGTGTGTCCTCACCTCCAAATTTCAAGAATACATCATATGTCCATGAATAAGAAGAAGAGGATTCAAATTTAGTGGTCATGGAATCAATAAAACTCTATTGTTTAACCACAAGGTCTTCTCACGGATGTAGGTCAAGAATGACAAATTGCCATTATCATTCACAGTGTGAGATGAAATATGAGCATAAAACTCTCGGACTACCTCATCTATGGCAGGAGTAGGAGGGCCATCGATGGTCAGCCATCCGTGTTGCGAAAACATCTGTTGAATGTTGTGACTCCAAAAATCCTCCCAAGTAATTTCTCGCTCACAAAGAACAGGACAAGAGCAGAAACAAGTATTGTAGCTAGTGGCAGCATTGCTATCATAAAAACTGGAGAGTATATGAACCGGACGTCGGGTGCGTGGCGGCATAGTGTATGCAAGGAAGAGAAGAAGAAAAGAAGTGGGTCTTCAGAGAAGGAGAAAGGAAGGAAGAGTGATGGAGATGTGTGTTGGGGTGAAGTATATGGAACATGTCATGGAGAAGTGATAAGACAGCACAGGGAAAAAAAGTGATGGACAAGAGTGGAGACAGGAAAACCAAGTAACATGCAAAGGACCACTTATATGGGATGCATGTTTTGATAGCAGCCATATCTTCTTCTACTAGAGCCATGCGAGTGTAGAAAGAGAATCCTTATAAGGGAGAATATGTCTAACAATTTTGCAAATTTAGAAATCCAAAAAGTTCATATGCAACATGCCACATTAAAGAGAAAACAATTAAAACTCATAGAAATGAGTGAACTCTGAAAAGATGACATACAAGAGACCAGAATGATCAGAAGGAATCATCAAGTTTCATGTTGGAACTTGAAGCATGTCAACAATCATATATAAAAAGATGACAAACTGGTTAATTGAAAACAAACACAATTGTAATCATGCAAGAGAAATAAATATGGACAAGGCATACATGCAGGCAACGTACAACAAATTTTTATTTTATTTTTTATGCAAGAGAAATAAATAAGGGTACGGCATGCATGCATGGAACGTACATCAATTTTTTGTTTTTTTGTTTTTGTTTTTTGTTTTAGAGTCAAAATAGAAATGACAAAATAATGTTTCGAAGGGAAAAGCAAGTTCAGCACTCAGATCCAGACATTGTGACTCTATCAGATAAAAATCAGGATCATAGTTTATACTAGACCCATAAACCAAGCTTCTTGTTCGATAGCTTTCAAGAGTTAGTTGCGCATTAACCTGATCAAGGAACGTATGATAGAAAGCATAGGTGAAGTAATACTATTAGAGCTGAAATTTTACCATTTGACCTCACACCTAATGTACCTTTTGTTTTGACAAGAATGTGCTTCATATTTGCATTTTCTTTTTCTTTGCACATTTGTTCAATAGATTTTTTTTTTTTGAACAAATACGTGGTCGCATTCACACTATCAAGAACAAGATAGGCAGCCGTCTTTCCCACAATGGTTTTATCTAAAAGGTTCGATAATGAATGCTTAATAACTAATAGTCAAATCATCAAGGCAAGCATCCCTTAGTGACTAGAGTTAATTGCAGTACTAACTAAAGAAATTTATTTACCAAAGTACGAAAAAAAAATAAAACAAAGTATATATTTACAAAATTACAAGATAAGGAATTTATGAGAGTTTGTATTCTAATATAACTATCTAACCTGAATGATCAAGCAAATCTGAATCAAAATATGCACGGACAAGATGTAAGATGTAGTTATCAACCATTAACACAAAAACAGAATATCAAATTACAAATCACGAATCAACATATGATGAAGATAGAAATCAATCAAGAACAGAGATGAACCCATACAAAATTCTTATTACTTTCCTTATTTAAATTAACTAGATGAACGCACCATATTTAACCCTATTAAATATGCAATGCTAATCACAGAACGCTACTCACTAACAAAACATATTTAACGAATAAAGATCAACGAAAGTTTGATTGATTTAAGCCAAGAACACAAGTTAGAACACTAATCAATCATGTAAGGCTCATTGTTGATTTACCTAAGGAACTATAGGTTTTCCACTTAAACAATTAAGACCTAAAACGCTAAGAGTGTTGTTCAGTGGCTCATAGAGAATGATCAAAACAGTAATGGTCATCACTATTTCTATTATTTGAAGGATACTGCTACCATACTAGGGGGTCAGCTCACTAGAAGATTTCTCAAGCTCTTTCTCATTGTGTCAAAAAATACACCAATCCTGGCAGTTATGCACAAAGACTATGCTTCTTCTCTGCTGGCTTCGTAGGAGCCAGTACAATGGCAATATTGAACCAGGCAATGCTGGAAGATGAAAAAAGCAAACAAGAAGGTGTTATTCTGAAGGTTCTCAACATGGATGTTGAATGTTTGCCGCCTGTTACGCTCAAAATGAGTGTCAATTTAAAACCCTGCATCAGATTGTAGTTAAAGTAGGGTATCGTTCTAAGCCGGAGATTGGGGTATACTTCTAGTTAAACAAATTAGTATTATTTACAAAGTATGAAACAAAAATAAAACAAAGTATATATTTACAAAATTACAAGATAAGGAATTTATGAGAGTTTGTATTCTAATCTAACTATCTAACTTGAATGATCAAGCAAATCTGAATCAAAATATGCACGGACAAGATGTAAGATGTAGTTATCAACCATTAACACAAAAACAGAATATCAAATTACAAATCACGAATCAACATATGATGAAGATAGAAATCAATCAAGAACATAGATGAACCCATACAAAGTTCTTATTACTTTCCTTATTTAAATTAACTAGATGAACGCACCATATTTAACCCTATTAAATATGCAATGCTAATCACAGAACGCTACTCACTAATAAGACATATTTAACGAATAAAGATCAACGAAAGTTTGATTGATTTAAGCCAAGAACACAAGTTAGAACGCTAATCAAGCATGTAAGGCTCATTGTTGATTTACCTAAGGAACTATAGGTTTTCCACTTAAACAATTAAGACCTAAAACGCTAAAAGCGTTGTTCAGTGGCTCATAGAGAATGATCAAAACAGTAATGGTCATCACTATTTCTATTATTTGAAGGATACTGCTACCATACAAGGGGGTCAGCTCACTAGAAGATTTCTCAAGCTCTTTCTCATTGTGTCAAAAACTACACCAATCATGGCAGTTATGCACAAAGACTATGCTTCTTCTCTGCTGGCTTTGTGGGAGCCAGTACAATGGCAATATTGAACCAGGCAATGCTGGAAGATGAAAAAAGCAAACAAGAAGATGTTATTCTGAAGGTTCTCAACATGGATATTGAATGTTTGCCACGTGATATGCTCAAAGTGAGTAGGGTAAGTAGGGTATCGTTTCAAGCCGGGGATTTGGGTATACTTTCGGTTAAACAAATTTGTATTATTTACAAAGTATGAAACAAAAATAAAACAAAGTATATATTTACAAGATGAGAGATTTATGAGAGCTTGTATTCTAATCAAATTATCTAACCAAAATGATCAAGCAAATCTGAATCAAAATAGAAATAGATGAATGGGGAAGATGTAAGATGTAGTTATCAACCATTAACACAAAAACAGAATATCAAATTACAAATCACGAATCAACATATGATGAAGATAGAAATCAATCAAGAATAGAGATGAATGCATACAAAGTTCTTATTATTTTTCGTATTTCAATTAACTAGATGAACACATCATAGTTAACCCTAGAAACATGTAATGCTAGTCATAGAATGCTACTCATTACAAAACATATTTAACGAATAAAGATCAATGAAGGTTTGATTGATTTAAGCCAAGAACACAAGTTAGAACGCTAATCAAGCATGCAAGACTCATTGTTGATTTACCTAAGGAATTATAGGTTTTCCACTTAAGCAATTAGACCTAGAACGCTAAGAGTGTTGTTCAGTGGCTCATAGAGAATGAGCAAAACAGTAATGATCATCATTATTTCTATTATTTGAAGGATACTGCTAACATACTGGGGAGTCGGCTCACTAGAGGATTTCTCAAGTTCTTTCTCATTGTGTCAAAAACTACACCAATCCTGGTTGTTATGTTCAAAGACTATGCTTCTTCTATGCCTGGCTTCGCGGGAGCCATTACAATAGCAATATTCAACTAGGCAATGCTAGAAGATGAAAAAAACAAACAACAAGGGGTGGATATTACACAACCGAGTTCTTTTTTCGAGTACATTCAGATCAACGGATTCTTTATCGAGAGTTTTCGCTAGATTTTTATCGAGAGCTTTTACTCTATTTATAAAATTTTTGCTTATATTTTTCTGTTTATGTTCATTGGTATAACTCCACTGATTAGAAAATTCATTAGAGGGGACTTTTTCCTTTGGGAACAGAGACGTCTTTTTTTGCATCATTTCCAAAAAAGTTGCCAAACTGGGGGGGTACGTAAAAGCTATTCTTTCTTTTCCATCACTTTGACATGTATAAAAAAAATATTGTGACATTTCAGTTCTTACAACATTTTCAAACCTATTGTTTTTTATATACCGTAAGGGACGATTCCATCTTTTAGGGTCGAAAAGAATAGTTACAACCGGTTTTTGAAATCGGAAGAGATCGTTTTTTTCTTTAACTACTTGTAACTTCGAATTTTCTTGTTCTTGATTCCCATCCAGATAATAAGTTTCATAAACGGGTCTATTTTTATAGCGTGTCTCTTTAAAGTAGAATTGAAGGTTCTCAACATGGATGTTGAATGTTTGCCGCTTGATATGCTCAAAGTAAGTGCCAATTTAAAACCCTGCATTAGATTGTAGTTAGAGTAAGTAGGGTATCTTTCTAAGCCAGGGATTGGGGTATACTTCCTGTTAAAAAAAAAATAGTATTATTCATAAAGTATGAAACAAAAATAAAACAAAGTATATATTTACAAAATTACAAGATAATGGATTTATGAGAGTTTGTATTCTAATCTAATTATCTAACCTAAATGATCAAACAAATCTGAATCAAAATAGAAATAGATGAATGGAGAAGATGTAAGTTGTAGTTATCAACCATTAATACAAAAATAAAATATCAAATTACAAATCACGAATCAACGTATGATGAAGATAGAAATCAATCAAGAACAGAGATGAACTGTAATACCCGCAATTTTCATTTTAAATTCGAGTAATTGTGTTGAGTGATTATTATACGATTTATGTAAAGACCCGAAATTTCAGTTAAATATTTCGTAATTCAATATTTCTCAAATTATATGAATTATGAGTTGTGAGTGTGATTCGAATGTCGTTATTTGAGAAATTTGGTTTCGAATGATTTTAGTATCGAAATTTAACGTCATTTAGGGTTATTAAAATTGACATATTTTTACGTAAGGAATTTGAGGAAACTTCTTTCATGAAAGTCGTAGAGCTCGTCGATACGAGTTCGTGCATATGCAGAACACAAGAATCGGAGTTTGTAGGAAGAAGTTATGACATTTAGAAATTTTCGATTTTGTATATATATAGGTTAACATTTTTGGAAAAATCTGAAAAATCAGAAAACCTAGATTTTTTTCTCTCTCTCTCTCTCGCGCGGCACCGAACCGAAGGCAAAAAACAGAGCCAAACTTCTCCGGTTGAGTTCTTGCTCCTCCGGCCACCGTTTGACGTCAAACCACCTCCCACGGCTTCGCCTTGACCTTGTGCAGCTGCCAGAGGCAGCCTTGCGCCGTGGCACGGCTTGTAGCAGCGGCGGAAAGCTGGTTTTCCATTTTCGGCTGTTTTGAGTGCGAAGCGAATATCTCGAGTTCTAGACCACCAAATTACGAGTTCTTTATCTCGTTGAACTCGTATGGAGGAGTAGAACATGCAGTAAAAAGGACAGCACCAGAAGTGGAGGTTTTCATGCTCGTCGGAGAGCATATCGGTTTCTGCAGTTTTTCCGGCCAAACCGGACTGTTTTTGGTAAGTTTCGGCCACTTCCACTCATTTTCTCACTTCGTGTTAGTTATGAAAGTTGCTCAAAATGATGAAACGAAGGGGATGAGCTTGGCCCCGACACAATTGGTGGTGGTCGGTGGTGGCTCTGCCCTAAACTCCGGCGGCCCTTTCCGGTCACCTCCGGGGGTGTCATGAGCAGTTTCTGCTCATTTTTAGATTCTACATGTCGATACGATCATTTTGATATATAGCATGCGAATTTTGGATATCGTATGAATTAGTTATGAATTTTACGATTTCGATTGATTTCGATCGCTCAATTTGTGATTTATGAAGTTTGGACCGTCCGATAGAATTCTAGTTTTGATATAATGATCGTAGGACTGTCCCGGTGACCTTGTGTGGTCACGGGTGAAGATCTGACCGTGGGATCTTCATATAAGTGTGTTTTTGGAAATTATACGCTAAGTTAATTATCGTTTTGATTAGGTATTTGACGGATTTGTTAGCGGACGATTGTGAATCGTATTTTGGGCTGTAAGAAGACGCAGCGGGAGTTTAGAGGTGAGTAAATCTCACTTGGTTCATTTACGAACCGAATTTCCTTAATTGCTCAATTTATTGTTATGTGTGAGAAAATGGTTTTTTAAGAAATGTGTTTTAAAGTATATTAAAAATGAATTTCTTGATTTTGTATCATGTGAACTATAGTTGGTATTAGTGATCATTCCTGTGTGGATGGTTACGTATATATATATTTACATGATTATATATTGAATGGTGTGACATTGAGGTGTGGAATTGTGATAATATGTTGTTGATAATGTTGATAATATGATTTTAATTATGTTGTTAATATTTGATAAATGTTGGTGATAAGCATGTTGATTTTGTGAGTTGAATAGAAGGTAGAGAAACGTAGGATTCCGAGGATCGAATGGTCCAAGGATCTTTGGTTAATGATAACCGGAGTGTATGTGTTCTGAGGACAGGGAGGTCCAAAGTTCGACCGTTAAATAATAACGGGGATATATTGTTCTGAGGACATGAAATGGTCCAAAGTTCGCGGGTTACTGAGTAACCTGGAGATGCCGTTACTTGACCCTGGGCAAAGGTGTCAGAGATAACGAGGCAGTTAGAGCTCTAACGTGGGTGCCAAAGTGGCGATAGTTGTGATTAGGTGCCAAAGTGGCGAGAGTTGTGATTTGGTGATTGTGGAAATGTGTTCCATGTTGTTTCATGTGTGTTGGATTGATGTTGCTTGTGGTTGTTGAGATTGTTGGATGTTTACTTGAGATAAATGAGTTGTGGTCTAATAAATCAACCGTTCATTCTTATTTACTCACACGAGCTTTCAGAAAGCTTACCGGGTTTTGTGTTGTTGCAATCCCGGTACACTATTCAAATGGTGTAGCGGATAATCCTGCAGGTCAGGATAATCAGGGTGGTGAGCGAGCTGCGTAGGACAGCAGGGTTGAGACCAGCACTTGGTCTATTTTGGTGTGTTTTTGTAGACTCTTGTGAGCAGAACATTTTATTTATGTTAGTATTGTAATAATTGACTCGAGAGATAGTTTGCTACGAGGTTTGTGTTATAGTTTATGAGATATTGGTTTTGAGAAAAAAAATTAGGACGTGATTTGTTTAATTGTATTCATGTTTCGGATTTGAATTTATTATTCGAAATTCGGGGCGTGACAATTTAACGATTATTGTTCGATAATAATTCACTTTTACATTAATCGAAGTTTCGAAACAATTATTTTTAACGAAAAGCTCGAAATACTCGGTTTGAGAAATCGACTTTTTCTACGTATGAAAATTGGAGAAACTTCCTTCATGAAAGTTGTAGAGCTCGTCGATACGAGTCCGTACACGTGCGGAACACGAAGATCGGATTTTTTCTGAATTAGTTATCGAATTACTAAGTTTTCCGAAACATGTATATATAGAAATTTTTTTTTGGGAAACCCTAATTTCCCACCGGCCTCTCTTTCTCTTCTTCTTTCTTTTTCTGGAAAAAAACTGAGCTTTCTCTCTCTCAGCTCTCGCCTCCGTCTCTCTCGACCGAAATAGAGAACAAAGTTCTCCTTAATTGTTCTCCCTCCACAGACCACCTCTCGACCTCAAACCAAGTCCGAGGCGTTCGTCTCGAGCAGTTCTAGCACCCAGAGGCAGTTTTACAAGGCGGCGCAGGCCTGTAGCGGCGGCGGCACGGCCCGAACCGAAAACCACCATTTTCGGTTCGAGCTTGATATCTCGAGCTACACTCCACCATTTCACTTGATTCTTGGCTCATTGAGCTCGTCTCTTCTTCCTCTACAAGCACCAAGAAGGACCGGAAATAGGTCGAACGTTTTCACGTTCGTCGGAGCTCGACCCGAACGGATCGAAACACCGAAACTTTCGATCAAGATATCTCGAGCTATACACGATCATTTCTTGTGATTCTTGGCTTGTTGAGTTCGCAAGGAAGTTCTGAACAAGTTTCCAGAAGGGATCGGGGCCTGAGGTTGCAGTTTTCACGTCGGTTTTCAAGCTCGCCGGTTTCTGCATTTCTTCCGGCCGCCGACTGTAAATAGGTAATTTCGATCCCTTCCCGTCATTTTTAAGTCTTGTGCTAGTTATGAAAGTTGCTCAGAATGATGAAAGGAAGGGGACAAGCTCGGCCCCGACACCTTTGGCTGTGGTCGGTGGCGGCTCTGTCCCTAACTCCGGCGGCCCTTTCCAGCCACCCCTGGAGGTCTAAAATTTGGTTTCTATCCATTTTATGATTCTATGTTTCGATACGATCATTTTGGCGTATTATACGCATTTTTCGGATATCGTATGAATTAGTTATGAATTTTGTGATTTCGATCGATTTCGATCGTTAGATTTTTGATCTGTGAAATTATGACCGTCGGATGAACTTGTAAATTTGTTATGATGATCATATGACTGTCCCAGAGGCTTTGTGTGGTCATGGGCGAAGATCCGACCGTTGGATCTTCGTATATGTGAAAAACGGTAATTAGGGGAGAGATTCGTGAGAAACCGCTCGACGGATTTTAATGTAAATTAGAATCCGGCCGTTAAATGGTAGTTAAATTATTTGTTGAAATTGTTGGCTAAATTCGAATCACATTTGATTAGGTGATTGACCGATTTTATTTGAGTGGGTTATTCGGCGTAATTATAATTATAATTATATTGAAGACGCAGCGGGAGTTTCGAGGTGAGTAAAACTCACATGGTTCATATTACGAACCGAGCGTTGAATTTATTTATTTTTAGTAATTGTGTGAAAAATATTTGCGGATTAAATATTTGTTTTAAAAATTTCATGGACTTGAATCACCACGGTCCATAGGTAAGTAAAATGAATTTTAATTATACAAATGAATTTCATGATTTTCTTGTGTGAATTATAGATGGTATTAGTGGTCATTCCTGAGTGAATGATTACGTATATATATATATTTATGTGAAAAATATATATTGATGAGTGGATTGTTGAGTGATGGTATGATGGAGTAGAATTGATGAATTAATTGTGTTTCAATTGTGTAATTCCATAATAATATGGTGTATCTTGATTTGGGTTGATTTCAGTATGTGATATTATATGTTGTGCTCATTTATGGGTTTAGGGTCGACGTAATGACCGGTGTGGGGTAATCGGACGCTCTAATCCTGTGTGGATGATGGGATACGATTGGTTGAGTATGTGGAATTATTGGACGTTCTAAATATGTATATAGGTATACATATTGATGAAATACAATAATTGATAAATATGTCGGATGCCATAACCTAGGCCAGGTGACGGGCTACGATTCAGTTAGAGCTCTAGTCTGTTAAGTACCGTATTTTTATAAATACGATGATGAGAGTTGTGAAGAAAGTTGTGAGTTGGATTGTCTTGATATATTGAATTGGTGTTGATTGAGATTGTTAGTACTTGCATATGTGGAAATTATTGAGTGTTGCTGTGTGTGGGAATAAATGAGATTAAATTAAGTAACAGTTCTTTCTTTTACTCATACAAGCTTTCATAAGCTTACCGGGTTTTGTGTTGTTGCAATCCCGGTACACTATTCAATGGTGTAACGGATATTCCTGCAGGTCAGGATAACCAGGGAGGTGACCGAGCTGCTTAGGTGTTACAGCAGTTTTGTTATTTATTTAGTTGTGAGGTGTGTATGCTCATTTAGAGCTTTACTGTCACGCCCCGAATTTTAGAATAACAATTCAAAATCCGAGACATGAAAATACCACATCAATATTTATCATCCTGAAAATTTTTCTTTTCTTAACATACTCACCACACGAAATAAAATCAAACCGAATATATTCTCGGTTAATTATTACAACTCAATCCAAAATATAATGTAAAGCTCTAAATGAGCATACACACACCTCACAACTAAATAAATAACAAAACTGCTATAACACCTAAGCAGCTCGGTCACCTCCCTGGTTATCCTGACCTGCAGGAATATCCGCTACACCATTGAATAGTGTACCGGGATTGCAACAACACAAAACCCGGTAAGCTTATGAAAGCTTGTATGAGTAAAAGAATGAATTGTTACTTAATTAAATCTCATTTATTCTCACACACAGCAACACTCAATTATTTCCACATATCCAAATAATAACAATCTCAATCAACACCAATTCAATATAACAAGACAACCCAACTCACAACTTTCCCCACAACTCTCATCATCGTATTTATGAAAATACGGTATTTGACAGACTAGAGCTCTAACTGAATCGTAGCCCGTCACCTGGCCTAGGTTATGGCATCCGACATATTTATCCATTATTGTATCTCATCAATATGTATACCTATATACATATTTAGAACGTCCAATAATTCCACATACTCAACCAATCGTATCCCATCATCCACACTAGGATTAGAGCGTCCGATTTCCCACACCAGTCATTACATCGACCCTAAACCCATAAATGAACACAACATATAATTTCACATACTGAAATCAACCCAACCAAGATACATCATATTATTATGGAATTACACAATTGTAATATAATCAACTCAATCAATTCCACTCAATCATATCATCAATCAAACAATCCACTCATCAATATATATTTTCCACGTAAATATATATATACGTAATCATCCACTCAGGAATGACCACTAATACCATCTATAGTTCACACAAGAAAATTATGAAATTCATTTGTATAGTTAAAATTCATTTTACTTACCTATGGACCGTGGTGATTCAAGTCCATGAAATTTTAAAACAAATATTTAATCCGCAAATATTTTTCACACAATTACTAAAATAAATAAATTAAAATGCTCGGTTCGTAATATGAACCACGTGAGTTTTACTCACCTCGAAACTCCCGCTGCGTCTTCAATATAATTATAAATTATAATTTATAATTAACGCCGAATAGCCCACGCAATTTAAAATCCGCCAATCACCTAATCAATTGTGATTCGAATTTAGCCAACAAATTCAACTCATAATTTAACCACTAATTAACGGTCAGATTCTAATTTACATTAAAATCCGACGAGCGGTTTCTCACGAATCGCTCCCCTAATTACCGTTTTTCACATATACGAAGATCCAACGGTCGGATCTTCACCCATGACCACACAAAGCCTCTGGGACAGTCATATGATCATCATAACAAATTTACAAGTTCATCCAACGGTCATAATTTCACAGATCAAAAATCTAACAACCGAAATCGATCGAAATCACAAAATTCATAACTAATTCATACGATATCCAAAAAATGCGTCTAATACGCCGAAATGATCGTATCGAAACATAGAATCATAAAATGGACAGAAACCAAATTTTAGACCTCCGGAGGTGGCCGGAAAAGGCTGCCGGAGTTAGGGACAGAGCCGCCACTGACCACCACCAATGGTGTCGGGGCCGAGCTTGTCCCCTTCGTTTCATCATTCTGAGCAACTTTCATAACTAGCACAAGACCTAAAAATGACCGGAAAGCATCGAAATTACCGATTTACAGTCGGCGGCCGGAAAAAATGCAGAAACCGGTGAGCTTGAAAACCGACGTGAAAACTGCAACCTCAGGCCCCGATCCCTTCTGGAAACTTGTTCAGAACTTCCTTGCGAACTCAACAAGCTTGGAATCACAAGAAACGATCGTGTATAGCTCGAGATATCTTGATCGAAAGTGTTGGCATTTCGATCCGTTCGGGTCGAGCTCCGACGAACGTGAAAACGTTCGACCCAGTTCCGGTCCTTCTTGGTGCTTGTAGAGGAAGTTGAGGCGAGCTCAATGAGACAAGAATCAAGTGAAATGGTGGAGTGTAGCTCGAGATATCGAGATCGAACCGAAAATGGACGTTTTCGGTTCGGGCTGTGCCGCCGCCGCCACAGGCTGCGCCGCCGTGTGAGACTGCCTCCGGGAGCTAGAGCAGCTCGAGATGAACGCCTGGGACTTGGTTTGAGGTCGAGAGGTGGTCTGTGGAGGGAGAACAATTAAGGAGAAAAATTTCTCCCCTTTCGGCCGAGAGAACTGTGAGAGAGAGAGAGAACAGTTTTTTTTTTTTTTTGTTCAGAAACAGAAGGAAGAAGAAGAAGAAGAAGAGAGGAACCGGTAGAAAAAAAATTAGGGTTTGCAAAATTTTTTCTATATATACAAGTTTCGGAAAACTTCGAAATTCGATAACTAATTCAGAAAAAATCCGATCTTCGTGTTCCGCACGTGCACGGACTCGTATCGACGAGCTCTACAACTTTCATGAAGGAAGTTTCTCCAAATTTAATACGTAGAAAAAGTCGATTTCTCACCCCGAGTATTTCGAGCTTTTCGTTAAAATAAACGTTTCGAAACTTCGATAATTGTAAAAAATGAATGATTATCGAACATAAATCGTGAAATCGTATAATAATCATTCGATACAATCACTCAGATTTAAAATGGAAATTGCGGGTATTACATTTACATTACATTTTGGATTTGAGTTGTAATAATTAACCGAGACTAAATTCGGTTTGATTTTATTTCGTGTGGTGAGGGTGTTATGAGAAAAAATTTTCAGGATGATTATTTTGAGTTTGTAGTATTTTCATGTTTCGGATTTTGAATTGTTATTCTAAAATTCGGGGCGTGACATGAACACATACAAAGTTCTTATTACTTTCCTTATTTAAATCATCTAGATGAACGCACCATAGTTAACTATATTAAACATGCAGTGCTAATCATAAAAAGCTACTCACTAACAAAATATATTTAACGAATAAAGATCAATGAAAGTTTGATTGATTTAAGCCAAGAATACAAGTTAGAACGCTAATCAAGCATGCAAGACTCATTGTTGATTTACCTAAGGAACTATAGGTTTTCCACTTAAGCATTAAGACCTAGAAAGCTAGCAAATATTAATTTGGAATCTAATATATGAAAATCCTAATTGTTTCGAACCAACTAAGATAAACCCATGAAATTGAAGCACAAAATCAACAAACATTCACATGGAGGTATTGCAATTTATAATCTAAAAGTCCTAAAACGTTTTCATGCTTCATGGTTATAGAAAACTAAAAATCAATACACTCTTTATTCTCACAAAATATCGAAACATCCAATTAAAACAAAAACCTAGAACGCCAGTGAAATTGTCTTTAACGTTACAAACATAAGAAACCAAAAACAAGATAGGAGGATATGTTACAATTTTGAAGAGATCCAAGGAAGCAAGAAGGTCTTCAAAGGTAGTGGACATTGATGAGAACTACAGCAATGATGTGTTGGAGATGATGGAGCTTGCTTCTTGGCTTCATAGCTTGAACAATAGAGAGGATCCAAAATTTAGAGAGTAAAGGGGAGGATGGCGTTATTTGATTCAGGGTTTGAGAGATTTTTGAGTTGTGGGATGGGTGGACGTGTATGGTGGGAGAGAGATGGCTAAATGGGGTGAAGGAAGATGTGTACGACGTCCAACATAGGTATGCACATATAGAGAATCTTTAGACATCAAGCCTAGATTTCCTTCTTCAAATTTGATTCAATTTCCTTCTTTATGTTGATGTAGATTTCCTCTTGAATTTTCTCATTGGTCCACATCATCATTGCTGAAATATATCCTCAAAATTAGATCAAATGTGGAGTAGAGACCTTTCCAAAGTCGTCCAAAAGATATTCACATCCAAAACTCTCCTTATTTGTACAAAATAGATTCTCTGGCAGATTGACCTTCGTGTACTAAATTAGCTATAACTTCTTCTAAAAAATTGATATTAACAAACAGTAAAAATTTATGGAAACTAGACATCTGTAGCTTTCCAACCATAAAAGGATCATAATCTGGATCGTTTTGAGATGCTCTCAGGACTTTGTCGAAGTTGACTGATCTGCACAGACAGATTTCTTAATTTGAATCGAATTTGACTTTGATGCGTATCTTGCGTCCAATTAGGATTCCTTAAGTAATCTTGAATTCTTGATTGCTTTGGCGCTACATGCCTTGCACATGTCGGCCCTGACATCATCTAGAAGCTTTATGAATGTTCTTTATGCTCTCCTAACCCACTCAGGTATCCTAGTATCATCAGGACTCCTAATGCCAACATGTTTCCTAGTCCAATTAGGACTCTTGCATTTTCGCCATTTCTCATCATTATTCCGAGCTTGGCTCATAGTTGACTTAGGATTCCTACTTCAACTGGGATTCCTTTTCCTATTAGAATTGGGAATGCATCGTTTCTAAATTTCTTTCCATTTCTGCGCCATTTCCTCCTTGCCTTCCATTTTTAGACTCAAAAGTACCTAAAAACAAAAACTAAGTTAGAAATGATAATGTTAAAAGAATAACTAAGTAAAATGTAGAGAGAAATACATTAAAAACATAGCAAATATTAATCTCATCACTACCTTTGATGCAGCTTACTTGCTTCTTGAGGTTTCACTCAACTTTCCACTCTCATACCATGAGGTGAAACTAGATGTGCTTGACTTTGGTTTTGTGGGGCCATGTTTACTTGACTGCAAACAGGCGGTCTCTGCTTTGAAGAAGGAAATTTCTGAGCTTCAGGAAGTGCTTGCTTCCTTCGAGGACAATTAGTTGGAGATTAGTTATGTTTTGGAGAAGGCGGTGCAAAAACTATGGAACGATGCTTGTGATTTGGATGATGATCAAAAGGATAAAGAGGAAGGGGATGGCTAGGGCTTTTAGGGAATTGCAGCTGAAATGGAAGAACAAGAAGTTGAAGCTAACTAGTGATCGAGATGGTGATACATGTGTGCTAGAAGCCGCTCATCAGTACTGGTCTAACATTACCCGTCTGCTAGAAGACTGCTATGTTTTTATTTCTTTTGTCTGAACTATTGTGCTACAAGCCAAGCTATGACTTGCTGCAAAGTTTATTTTGGTATTTCTATTTTCAATTTGAACAATGTGAATCCTTGGTAATCGACTCTGTTTGACACAACACTGTGCATCAACATGTATGTCTATATTTTGTCTTGAGGACTTTCTGCTAGCTGAAGATTGTATATCTTTTTCAACATGTGTGCGTGTAAATGTTTTAACAGTGTCTTGTAAAATGGAAATACCCGTCCTTTGTAAAAGTGAAAACAGGCTGCAACTAAGAGAACCATAACAGTGTCTTGTAAAATGGAAATACCCGTCCTTTGTAAAAGTGAAAACAGGCTGCAACTAAGAGAACCAAGAAAATTAACTTTTTCTCCAAAATTTCACCTTCAGGCCTCAAAGTTTCCATAACAAACCTGGTCCAGTAATAGTGTCTTAGAGCGTATATATGCACAATAATTTGAGGGTTTATTCAGTATTCACAAAACATACACCAATTTCCATTTTTATACATATTCCCAAGAACTTTAAGCATGTTGTAAACTATTATGGCTATATCATGTAAATAGATATATGATAATATATGTTGACTTGTGTCAAGAAGCCATGTGAAAAATGCAACAAGTATGGCAGTAGAAATTAGGTAAAGCTACACAGGGGGAGCAACAAAATCTTGACATTCTTGTCATAATCCTTTGTAATTAATGCAGCCACAACAATGGACTTCTTGTTGTGGCTTTCACACTAGTTTGTACTCCTATATAAACCATTCTATTGGGAGAAGAAAATACACAACATACTATATTCCATTCTCTGCATCTAAACTCTCTCTCTCTCTCTCTCAAGTTCTTTGAAGCAAAGCTCTCTCCATTTTCTGAAACACCTTTATGTTCGTTTTACAACACGTTATCAGCACAAATAGCTCTAGGATTTGGATTGCAGATCGACAAGAGAAGAGGTGAATAACTCTTGGGTTGCAAAGAAAAGGTAGTTCATCATTCAATCAACGTCACTCTACCAGCTCTACAACCAAGTAGGTTTTTCCAAGCAAAAACAGATTCTGCTGTTTTGTTTTACCTTATGTTCTCTGTTTTCCTGTATTTATTTAAAATAGTAATTGAACTCCAAAATTGATCAAATTTTGTATACTAGACCATTTGTCTGTTTAGTACATCCCTGTAAATTTTTGTAATTTTCTTGTTTTGGTTGGGATTTTGGTTTGTTTTTCGACTGCTATTCAGTAGAAGCTGCAATCACGTTTTTGTGATTTTTGTTGAAGCATTATGGACTTAATTTTTTGGTTACACAAATTTGAATTATGCCATTATAATTCCTTATGCTAGAAGCATTATGGGTTAAATTATTATGCGATTATTACATAAATGTTATGCCAGAAGCATTTGCCCAATTTATCACCTATATGAAATGCCAGAAGCATTAATGGGATTTGAACCCATTTCCTTAGGTACATAACCCCTGCATTAATTTATTTCCGTTATGATGTAATAAAATATATTGAATTTGGTTATGTTATAATTGTGAATATTAAATGAAGTTGAGTAAGAAGCTTAAATCAAGCCCAAAATCACAACAACAAACCTGAGCGAGAAGCTCAGGCCCAAGCTGCAAGGCTAGAATAGAAGCTCGCCACATGTTGCCATGACAAATGTCCAGTTGGATGTAATCTCTAGGAAAGATTCAATGAGGCTGTGTACTTTAAACGAGCCTTGCTCCACCTAATTACCTTATCTTCTTACCTGGTCGTATTCAATTGGAATTACCGAAAGAATTGAGTAATAACTTTTCATTACTTGGCAGATTAGCTTGACCCAGCAAGCCCATTTTCATTCCGCAGGACCTAGCAGCCCAACAGGCCTCACACACTATTTGACTAGCACATGAAAGCATAGGTCACGAGCTCGCAAACTAAGCCCCGTAGGCTTTATTATCAAGCCCACTCTTTCTTTGGTCCAGTAGAACCAAATAAAAGGAAAAATAATTTGATTCTGCTGAGATTTGAACCCAGACAATGGTGCATCTCATTATGGCTATTGTAAATAAATTCACCATATTTCATATGTGTAATTAATTGGCAGAAGCATTTATTCACATAATTGTGTGATAATTAATATGTTATATATTTTACTAGCATGCAATTAATATCTCAGTTTCCTTCATAAATTCATCACACATGATAAACCAGTAGATTTTACATGTTCAATCCGATTTTTCATACCATGTTATAGTTCTTATTAGTTGCTTATGGACGATATCCCCCAAAGCACTAAGATTATTTATTCCTTTCCTATAAGAAATGCCAAATTTCAACAAACTTGACTTTGTTGCTTTGGAGGTTTCTGAAAGAAACTATCTAAAGCGAACTCAAGATGTAAAAATTCATCTAACTGCAAAGATGAGATCAATAATCAATGCTGACAATGTTGTTAGAGAGGCTTTTAAGGCGAGTGCCATGATTTTCATAAAGAAACATATGGAGAAAGCACTCAAAGTTGAGTATCCGATTAAGATGATACACAGACTCTCTGGGTCACTCTAGAAGAGTGCTTTAACCATAAAATGACCATTTTCTTGCCTTAAGCAAGACATGATTGGCAAAAGGAAAATAACCCACATGACCGTCAGTTAGGTGGCCAAGGCCCAAAAGGCCAAGGTGCACGTAATCCAGCTTCACATGGCCAAGGTCCATGTGGTGGGAACTGTGATGCCCTAGCTCAACAAGCCCGAGTTGAAAGGAACACTGGTCCGGCTCATCACCATTAAAATTAGCATGATCTTTGTTATTGATATGGAGGAATTGACTGCTGATCCCACACTTGCTGTGCGATAACCGAAGTAGTAAATGAGTATTACGCCAGTCGCGGAACTCGAAATACCAACTTTGTTGAATGGTCATTTTCTATAGAAATCATTCTAGAGTCAGGAAAGTACTATACATACCGAGGATTAGAAACTCGAAGACATGGGTATGATTGGCCCCATGTGCCATATCTAATGAATGATGTTTCAGTCTTCGGATTTTGGTGATTTATGTTTTTCAATTATTTTGGATTATGGAATTGTGGTTTTGTTCGAATATATTTAATTCAATAAATTTATTTATACATGTGATCCATTGAATTAAACAAATGAATAGGCATATTCTGTGGAGAAGTTTGTTGTCTGGCTAACAGTGCTATTATGCACACCATACTCCCAGATTGGAGATATTTTTCAAACTTATTGTCTATTTGTACCTCTGTAACAACTGTATCAGGCTGATCTAACCTGATAGAGGACTATGGCAAAGCCCACTTTATGTTGTCCAATGGTATTGAACTTATCATTAATGAGGCCTTATATTCTCCACTTTCCAGAAAAACGTTATTGAGTATTAAAGATATTCGAACCAACGGTTATTACGTTGAAACTACTGAGAAAAATGAGTGTAATATCTTTACATGGTTTCGAGTGTACAGCCAGAAGCGCAAAGAAAAAAAAAAATATATATATATATATATATTATACCCCATTTTTCTGCACAGAATGCAAGGAAAATTTGTGAACCCATCCAACCACCATGTGGACCATTTAAATATTTCATGGTTTTGGTTGATGTATAGACAAAGTGATCACATGTTACACTATTGTCCATAAGAAAATGCTGCTTTTGCTAAACTCTTGTCCAGATCATGAAATTGAGGGCTCACCACTCGAATTATCCCATAAAATCCATAAAACTTGATAATGTCGGAGAGTTTACAACAAAGTCTTTTGACGATTATTGCATATCCCTTAGGATTGATGTTGAACATACAATTCCCTATGTTCACACCCAAGATGGTCTCGTAAATAGAATCTTGGTAATTCGCATCAAGCTTCTAGTTTTTGCGTGGGGCTATGCAATCTTGCATGCAGCCATGTTGGTCCTATTGAGACCCACTGCTACCCAACCTTACTCTAAGTTACAGTTGGTGACTGGGTACGAACCTGACATTTCGCACTTACGCGCATTTGAGTATGCAGTCCTCGTGCCAATTGTGCTGCCACAATGTACAAAATTGGGTCTTTAACGAAGGATAGGCATATATGTCAGTTATGCGTCTCTATCCATTATACGCTTTTAGAGCCCTTGACAGACGATCTCTTTACCGCTAGATTTGCAGATTGTCACTTTGATGAGACAGTCTTCCCGCCATTAGGGGAGATAAGAACGTTACCTTTCCTGATGAACAACGTGAATTGACATGGAATTTCCCCACTATGTCTCATCTTGATCCCCGAACCACACAATGCAATAATGAAGTGCGAAGAATTCTAGATCTACAGAGTGTAGCCCAAAATATGCCAGACGCTTTCTCTGATCTAGCTAAAGTGACGAGATCACATATACCTGCTGCAAATGTGCCTGCAAGGATAGATGTCCCTATAGGACGCGTCGTCCCAGATGGACGAGGTACGACCATGGCGGCTAACCAGTCACATGTCCCTGCCCAGAAGCGAGGTAGACCACTATGTTTGAAAGATTCTTATCCCTAAAAGAGGGTAAACTTGGCACAAATGAATCTTCATCACAATCTCAAACTGATTCATCTCATGAGATAAATCTGGATTATGTGTCTGTCCTAGAAGAGATGACGTTGGGGACGCTCCAATGTTTGAACCCACTCTTGAGAATAGAGAAATCTCGGTAATTTATTGAGATTTAGAATCAGAATGAGATTATCATCGATGATATATTAGTATTTGTGGTGGCCACCGAAACTATAATATGCGATGATCTCAAACCTTACTTTGTTGATCAATATCAACGAAGAGACGACTGGCCAAAAAAGAAATAAACAATTCAGGTCAAATTAGATTCCTTGACAAAGAGAAAGGTGTTTGGACCTGTTATTCCTACACCTCCCCATGTTAAACCCGTAGAATTTAAATGGGTATTTATAAGGAAGCGCAATGAGAAAAACGAGATTGTGATACACAAGGCTCCTCTAGTGGCGTAAAAATTTTCTCAACACCCTGTGATTGATTACGAGGAGGGGAATTCTTCAGTAATGGATGTCATAGCATTCCACTACCTTATCAGTTTGTTAGTCTCCGAAAAACTGAATATGCAGCCAATGGATGTGGTCATAGCTTATCTCTATGGGGGTCTTGATACAGAGATATAAATGAAAGTTCCTGAAGGACTTAAGATACCTTATACAAATAGTTTAAGACCACGGAACACCCTCTCTATTCGTTTCAGGCGTTCACTTTATGGATTGAAACAATCCGAACAGATGTGGTATAACCGTCGAAATGAATATTTGATTGGGATGGGATATGTAAATAATGAACTATGCCCATGCGTGTTTATTAAGGAAACAAGTTTCGGGTTTGCAATTATGGCGGTCTATGTCAAAGACATGAATTTGATTGATATTCCTGAAGAGATCAAGGAAACCACAAAGCACCTGAAGTTGGAATTTGAGATGAAAGGCCTTGGGAAAATAAATTATTGCCTCGACCTAGAGCTCGAGCAAAATGCAAATGAAATTTTGGTCCATCAACTAAATTACATCTAAAAGATGTTAATATGCTTTAATGGGAATAAAAGCAAGCACACCCATGGTTGTACGACATCTAGAGAGAACCGTATAGTCCTGCAGATGATAACGAAGAGACATTGGTGCCAGAAGTTCCTTATCTAAGTGCAATAAGCCCATTGTTGTACTTAGCTCAATGCCCTAGATAAGACATCTCATTCGATGTGAACTTGTTAGCTAGATATAGCTCTGCGCCAACACGCTGCCACTGGAACGGCATAAAATACATTTTTCGCTACCGTAGAGGTACGTTGGACATGGGCTTATTCTATCTCTATGTATCGAGGAATGGATCAAACCCACTTGACCCTTAGAATGATGCTCGCCTTGTTGGATATGCTGATAGAGACTATCTACCAGACTCGCACAAGGCACGTTCCCAAACTAGTTATGTCTTTACCATTGGGAATACTGTAATTTCTTGAAGGTCTACAAAACAGACCCTTGTTGTATCTCTTCGAATCATGCTAAGATTCTAGCTCTTCACGAAGCAGTACGTGAATGTATATGGTTGAGAGCCATCACAAAGCATGTTCAAAGCACATGTGGGTTGCATTCCACTATTGATGAACCAACCACTATCCACAAGGATAATGCTGCTTGCATCGAGCAAGTGAAGATAGGTTTCATCAAAGGAGATGACATAGAACATATTGCACCAGAATAATTCTTCGATCAGCAACAACATGAATTAGAAGATTGAGGTCAAGCAGATTCAATCTGAAGATAATCGTGCAGACCTCTTCACAAAGTCACTACCAAAGTCTACATTCCAGAAGCATGTACAAGGTATTGGTCTATGTAAATTATTTGAATTATCTAATGTGTAATTTTCAAGAGGAGTTGAAATCAGGGGGAGTATCCAGAAGCATACCCACTTGACCATCGTGTACTCTTTTGTCCTTCATCCAGGGTTATTTTGTCCCACTTACATGGCAAGGTTTTAACGAGGCACATCTTTAGCATGGTCGCCCCACTTATACTATATCCTGAAGATATTTTGATTCAACATATATGCATTTGCTCATCTTTTTCCTTCGACCACGGGTTTTTCCCACTGGGTTTTACCGGGCAAGGTTTTGGTATAGCAACTCTAATGCATTCCTCTCATAGACATACTACCTACTTATGATGCTGATAAGAAGACTCCACTTATCTCTGAAGCTGTGATATTACTACTCCACACTCATGAGTGTTGTGCTCTTTTTCTGCTTCGACTAAAGTTGTTTTTTCCCACGAGGTTTTTATTATTTGGCAAGGTTTTTGACGAGGCAACTTAGAAACGCACAAGGCAACCCTATTGACATGAAATATCTAAGGGGGAGTGTTGTAAACTATTATGACTATATCATGTAAATAGATATAGGATAATATATGTTGACTTGTGTCAAGAAGCCATGTGAAAAATGCAACAAGTATGGCAGCAGAAGTTAGGTAAAGCTGCACAAGGGGAGCAACAAAATCTTGACATTCTTGTCATAATCCTTTGCAATTAATGCAGCCACAACAATGGACTTATTGTTGTGGCTTTCACACTAGTTTGTACTCCTATATAAACCATTCTATTGGGAGAAGAAAATACACAACATACTACACTCCATTCTCTGCATCTAAACTCTCTCTCTCTCTCTCTCTCTCTCTCAAGTTCTTTGAAGCAAAGCTCTCTGCATTTTCTGAAACACTTTTATGTTCGTTTTACAACAAAGCAAAAATTTATTCAAAGTTCTAAGGCAGCAACATACCCTTGCTGGATTTGCAAAAAAATGCGCGAGAGGGGTGCCTACAATCTTTAGATATGTGAACATACCCTTTCACCTTACTACTCTTGTTAGAAGAAGAAGAAGAAGAAGAAATAAGATTGAAGGGCTTTTTGGTAATCAACAGCAGTGGCACACTGATAAAAGTTCTATGAAGAATATTGCTGTCACCATGAATATCAGAACCAAGAACTTATCAAACCAATGTTCATCAATTGCAGTCGTCTCTGAGAAATAGGGTGGACCAATGATTTCCAACCATCAATTACTTCGCATAGGAGTTTTTGAAGAAACAGAAATACAAATGTCAATCCTTTTCTATACAAACATATAAATTGTTCAATATTTTGCACTTACAACCTTGAGGACATGGCGTACGATACTTTACTACCAACAGATGTACATACTTTGACCTGTGACTATATTATTTCCAATGATACAATTCTGTTGTTAATGTGGTTCACAAAAAAATATAACAACTCGAACTGGATCAAATTGTGCAATTTTCACATGATATTAAAAAAGAAAAAAGAAAAAAAGGTTAGGAAATGCCTGTGCATGACAGAGGCAACAACCTCCATATATGATCAGATATACAAAAACTTGCATGCTTCAGTCCATCGTCATGAATTGAAGAGAAAAGGGTCATGCCAAGATAGTTGCACATTCTACAATATAATTGTACGCATCAGACAGGTACTCGATAGGATGGATCAACCAATTTCAAGATGAACAGGTTTCCTTTATCACCTCTTGAGACACTGTCAATAGTAATGACCGAACAAGTTGTCAGTAAATGTAGATGAAACAGAAATTCTACAAGAAAAGGTAGCAAACATCAACTAATAATAACAGAACTCATTTACAGTGTATATGACCTTGCGACAATATCATATGTAGCTCTATCCAATCTCCAAACTTTATCAAACTTGTCTATAATCTAAGGCATTTGGGGGGGCTGTTTCTCCAAAGTTGCATGTGTCATTCTTGTATCCTTAAAGTAAAACATGCAACCCTTTTTTTTTTTGTTTTTTTTTGTTTCACCAAGGAGAGAGTAATCAACAAGTTTAGCCGTCAACTCCTAATTTTCCGAGCAGTAATCTCAATCCTTCATCCAATTGAAATTACAATTAAACTCACCGCAACTCTTCATCCAAATATGTAATTTCCAGTGCACCACGGGCTCTGTCAGGTGCCTTAACAGGAATCTGTATATCATGGTGGCATAAGTCAATCTTAAGCGTAAGCTTCATAAGATATCTACATTTTCTCAAGAATAGAACTCACAGATTATTATATGTATATAACAAACATAAAAGAACAAAGAGTGAACAAGACAGGACAGGTTCTGTTTGCTGAACTTATGTGTGATCCTAAATTTCTTTAGGTTATACTAGGGAATGGTTTGTGCGTATGCTGGGCAGTGATAAATAGCAGATCTTATGGTTTCCAACTCTTTTTTTCCATCTCACTACATGAATTCTTCATCTTTGCTTCAGATGAGAGACTCAAACCTTCAGATTAAATAAAATCCTGAATATTTGGGAACTCACATCTAAATTTTGAGTTGCATAGACGTCCACTTTCCATTCTTCTAACTAATGGATATATGCGCACGACAAACTCAATAAAAAAATCTTTCTTTTGATTGTCCCTTTTTCTCTAGCATGTTCATCTTGTACTAGGATGAGTTTTGGTGGCAGATATATGTTTCTGCATTTGATAAAGGGAACTTAATTGCTGTTCGTGAGTATATGAACAACAGAAAGAATAAGTTTCTATATTATTGAGGAAATTAATCTAAAATCGTCGTGATGCTTCCAAATTCGTACCTTAGACATGTTCAACGCCGAGGGCAGTCCAAGACTTTAATCTGAAGGAACTAAAACAGGGCAAGGAGGAAATTTAAACGTTTTGGGGGGGCTAGTCCAATATCGTTCCTCCTCCCCATCATCATAGACTAGGGCCATATCAGGTGCCTTTGAATTTTGCACGACTGGTTTCACACAACATATGGCATGATTGGCATGTTCACACCGACTGACCTTTATTTCCATTTGAAACTCGATCTTTTTGCATATTATTAAATGAATGTGAGAACCTTAAGCATTGTTCAGGGGACAACATGACCACTTCCTACTCTGCTAAGGACTGAATGATTATTATTTGTAGCTCATTGGTCCAACCAACCTTTCCCTGGGACCAAAATCTTACCATTCAACATATCAATAAAAAGCTTACCAGGCCTGCAATCTTGAAATAGTCGAATTTTACAGCCACTTTTCTTGCATTCAGAGGTGTTAGATCGGCTGTTACCTACAGAGTAGTGATAAAAAATTTAAATGAAATATCAGCATAATATAGGTCAAATTTTGCATGGATATACACATCAGTTCACTAGTACTTCCGCTTATTTTTCCTTTGGTGAGGTGTAGTATGTATCACATGTTCCCCTACAGTCTGAACAAATATTAAGATTCAATTACACTTTGCACAGCTGTACCATGAGTCAGATTTCACCTTGATGGATGAAGTATAAATTTGACTAATTTATAGCAAAACACTTTAAAATTTTACACAAGTCAGACAGAGTACCCGCACATGACAAACATTTTAATGAACGACAATATATTCCTCCATGAAAAACACACATGACACACAGTAGCTGCAATATCACCACTGGAGGGATGCTGCACACACCTGCTACATCATCCCTTTACAGTTTAGCTGATGTTATGTTTTGGTTAGCTATATGGTCGCTGATCTAGTTGAGTTTATGTAGATACTAGATACTAACTGGAAGTTTAATAGCAAAAGAATGCTTAATCTGATGCAATCGAAGGCATCAACAACCAAAGTGAAATTACACTCAAACTACAGAGGCGCAAAGACAGTTGTCCACTATTTAATTAGAGCCAAAAATAAAGTTTAGCACTGACAAACCAAAATGCTCAGGAAAACCTAAAGCCTCAAACCAATATCTATAACTCGGAATCTTCCACACGTTGTACCCTATAACCCTAGCACATGACTAATGAGTCATGACTCATGACTGATGAGTCACCAACCAAGGAGTAATTATCGTTCATATAGATTTGATTACAAATAGTCATGAATACTCTCCAAAGAATTTCGTTGTAATACTGGTTTTGAAGAGGAATAAGAATGGTTGAGCAGGAATAGAGAGATCGTGAAATTTTACGTAAGGCTAGTAACAGAGTGGAATATAAACGAAACATTAATGCTTCTATTCACAATTATGGTTCATTAAAAATTCAAAACAAAGTTAAACATGACAGTATAAAATGAACAGAATATACCTGATTGAAAGTTGGCCACGACTCCATATTTTGGGCCCTGAGAGTGTCCACATTGATTGCTTGGTAGTTTACTCTCGATCTTAAAAACTTGGGTCTCTGTCATGATATTACATATCAGTGAATGCAATACAAAGGAGCTAATTAAAACTGGCAGCTTCAGACAGGGGTTGGAAAGCCAATACAGCATTTCTTTGTTAGAGAAAAGCTAGCAAAAAAATTGTGGATACATAATTTTTTAATGGGCTTCTGGTTTTTTTGACTGTTTCAAACTGGT
Source organism: Rosa persica (assembly GCA_025331145.1). Lineage (NCBI taxonomy): Eukaryota > Viridiplantae > Streptophyta > Magnoliopsida > Rosales > Rosaceae > Rosa > Rosa persica. The sequence continues at coordinate 33,156,077 of WFKR01000007.1, read as the reverse complement.
TTTGAGACTGTTGAACATCCATTAATTCCCAACAAAAAAGGGTTTGCATGATATCTGATATATAGATCATATAGTATATTCATACATATCTACATATGTATTTGCACTTTATCCAGAAAGTGAAATGTCGAGTCATCTGACAAATCTTATTAGTTAACTTCTCAAAAAAACTCACTATACAGGCTTCTGCAAAGATCCTATAAATAATAAATTAGGGGTCATGATTATAAGTAGCTGGCATGCATGCTACTTATTCCCTTATGGGAAAAGAGGCTGCTACCTGAATTGTGCAGTGAACAAGTAAGAAGTCTGCTACCTCACCCTCTTTGGAAAGTCTCGAGTGGCAATGCAAATTGCAAAGTTTTGAGACTATCTAATCTCATCAGGATGCGTTTTAACTGTTAAACTGGCAACAACTTAATTGCCAATGAGACTTTTACAAGTTGAAATGGACAAGAAACAATTGCCTGAGCCCAACATAGACGCCAACAAAAGGAACTTCTCAACAGCAAGGAGAATTCTGTCATATTTAGGAAGCACTTAAGTGCTAACCAAATGATGTGGCTTATTTAAAGAGATGAAGTTATGGTCATTTACTTCAAAATATCTCTCAATGTAAGAGGATCTTTGAGAAATCCCCTTAATAAGGGTTGTTAACTAGCAGATAATCAAGATTCCATTTAAGAGAGAACGTCAACTTATAATATGACGGCACATTGTCTTGACAGAGTTCTGACATTTGACAGGCATATATCAAGTTATCAACAGTAAAGGGGAAATTAGAATTTAAAGAAAAGAAAATGAAAATTTCACTTTACCCCAGTTTGGAGAATAGATTTTGAAGTAGTATAGAGAAGCTCCCATTTTCCATCGAGTAGACCAGATTTGAGTGGTTCCTTTACTGGAGTAACTGCTTCAAGTTTGCGTGCAATCTATTTAGAAATAAATTCCAAGAGACACAATAAAAAGATGCACACAGACATGAGAAACTAATGTCGTGCAGTCCTTTAGTAAAACGCAAATGACATATTAGAAACAACCTCAGCCTACAACTCTAGAAGGAGACACTATTACAGGCTTGTGGAGATTCCAAAATAGCTACCCATTTGGAACCATTATCTGCTAAAAGCCTCTATTTATCAGACCACACGATGTTGGCACCGTTTCCCACATAGGTAATCCCATTCAAGGTTAACTGGTTTCTTGAGAATAGGCTTCCTAAGATCACGAAAAGCAGAGGATAGGCAACACTACAGGTAAACCGACCTGATCAACAGCTTTCTGGTCCTCTGGAGTGGCATCGGCGCCTCGATCGAGCGAAGCAATGGCATCGAGAAGCTCCTCCTTGAGAGTTTTGGCGTCTTTGCCTTTGCTCAAAAACGCCGGAAAGAAGGAAATTCTGGCTCTCCATTTGTGGGAAAGCGCGGGAACAATGGTGTGCGTGGTGGGTTTGGAAGGGAAGGTCAAGGAGGTGAGCGGGGAATGAGAATGGACAAGTTTGGGAGGTGAGGAGGATTGGGTGGTTGTAAGGAGCGTAGGTGACCAAGAAGAAGATAATGCCATGCTGAGGTTCATATCACTCTGGTTGGAGTTGGGTCACTCCCAAGAGTTTATAAAGGTTTGCAAAAGGGTAAAGCTGGAAAATCGATTGGGACTATTGGACTCGAATTTTTGTTTTTGGGAGTTTTGGTTTTGTCATTGTATCAATTTTTATGGCTTTATTTATTTTATGTGAACGGATTCATCTACGTAAAATAAATATATAGATACATCAAGTAGATTAGTTCAATATAGATATAGACTAATTTGAGATCAGATCAAGTTAGTCTACTTATTTATGGAGTCAGTCTATCTCTATATCTAATCTAGTCTAATTGATGTATTGGTACATTAATGAACTGTAGAATTTTACCATGTGAACTATATATTCTAATTTCGGTATGGTTATCAACATGATGATAAATTGCTCACTCACGTAGTCTAGTAGTATTTAAACACTGTATTTAGGAGAGTGAAGTGATTCATTTTAGTGTTAGTGGCAAGGCTGTAATGTGTCGAGATTTGTCACCGTTCATTGTATTCCGCAGCATTGAGCATAAAATTTGGTTAGGAGTTGGATTCATCAAATCATGGATGTCAGTAATAGCGACAAACCCATAACTATATATATATCTTAGTAAGAATATGTCTTGTGGTTTCAAGCAATGTTTTAAAAGAACGTGCCTCAAGCGTGCCTTGAGACTCAAAGGGTATAAAACTTACTCTAAAATGAGTCAGTTTTGATGCCAAGATGATGAGGCACAAAAACCACTGACTAGGCGCCAAAGGCACATGCCTAGCAAATTTTTTTTTTTTTTTTTGTAACTCAAAACTACTTCATCCGAAATTTCAACTTCGAATCTTTAATTTCACTTTATGGTTTGGTAATTTTGTTGGATCATATGGTTCTAGAATTTTACTTATTATGAATGAATATTTTACTTATTATGAATGAATGACAATTAATAATGTTTTTCTTTACTCATAATGTTCTATATATAAGAATTGTAACTACTTAAATAAGCATAGATCGTTTATACCATAAGGCTTACGCCTTACTGAGCCTCTCCCCAAAACGCTTCGAGGTACGCCTCAGTATTTTAAAACATTGGTTTGAAGTCCACAACTGGTCATTCCAATGCATGGTGGGAAATAAAATTTCATTCTTCCGAAAAAAAAAATTCATCACCTTGGACATAAACAATAATAAAAACTAATTTGTATAAAATTAAATAATTTAGAAATGTTTTAGGAAAACTAAGATTTGGAGAGAATTATTGTACTTTTATTGATAATAGTGGCCTTTTTATATAGAAGTAGGGGTGTGCAAAACATGGTACAAACCGGCCAAAACCAACCGATAAATACGGTTTGGTTAAGGATTTTTAACTTTAAAAATTGAAAATTAGTTCAATATCGAACCAAACCATTTATGAACTGGGTTGGTTTTCTCTTATGCTTAAACCGTAGAACCCGAACTGACCGGTATGTTTGAAATATAAGAGAAAATGTTTTTTTACATATACACATAATAAATATATATTCATTTGTCTTTTCCAAGTAAGTTCTAAATCTCCGGTTATAACTTTATTCTCAAATGATATACTACCATATTGATTCAAGGCCCAAAGGCCAAAAATCTTAGTATATAATCGCTACAATTCTTTTGATCCTCTCACATCACATCTCTGATATCTCAATCTCTCATTCTTTGACCTTTAATACTATCATATTAAGCTAGTACTAATGGCTAAGTCATTAAATAAATGAATCACTTTGAATCTAATTTAGATTTTAGTTTTTGACTATATGTTTTGGATTTTAATTATTGAATTTTAAATTTAGATAATTTAACATAATTTCAATTATTGAGATTGCATTTTTACCATGAATTTTTTCATAAATTGCATGTTAATATTATATAGGTGAAAACCGCCTAACCGACCGAACCAAACCATCTTTAACTGGATTGTATTTGGTCGGATTAAGCTTTTTTTTTTTGATGACCGGTTTTCCAAAATCCTTAAACCGCTGACTTGGCATAGAGACGGTTTGTAGTCAAAACCGATCTAACCCAGTCCGTGTGCAGCCCTATATAGAGGATTACAAGTAAAGAATCTGCGTCTTACAAGAAAACTGAATCGTACAATTAATAGGATATCTCCGAAGATATCTGTAAGACTAACCCTATTACAACTTGGACAAGTAACTAGAGTTTGGGCCAGACACGCAGTCCAGATATACTTGAATACTCCCCCTTGTGTAGCCCCAACGTGGTGCTCCTCTCGTTACCTCGTCAAAAATCTTGCCGAGTAACAAAAATCCAATAGGACAAATATAACCTCGGTCGAAGGAGAAAAAGAGTTCAACACACCTTTCACATTTCGAGACCATTCATGTAGACATCTCCCCCTGATGTCTGCATCTCCCCCTGATGACTATGGTTATGGGAGTTCGGATAACTTCAGCGAACGATGCTACCAACATGTTTCTCGAAAGTGGATTTAGGCAATGATTTAGTGAACAAGTCTGCCACACTATCCTCAGATCGAACCTAGTTCACTTTGATATTGAGGAGAGTCTGTCGTTTCTGATTGTTGTGATCTTGCTTAGTTAGAGAGTGTCGTACATGCTTCTTTGAAACACTTATTCCTTGTTAAGTGTTTCATCATTCATACACTTGCATGGTTCTCTTGAGATCAATGGAGAAGTCATTGTTGCAAGAAGAGTGATCATTGAAGAGCATCCAAGTGAATAAGGCTAAACAGATTCAAGACAAACACATCATCTAGTTAGTCTAGTGATTATAGCCGAGTGTAGTGCTACTTGTGTTTGTAACGAAACTTATTCTTCACTATTAGTGGATTGGTTACTTCTTTTGGGTTCTCAAGAGTTAAAGCCCCATAGTGTTTTTAACCTCAATTTGAGGTTTTCATTGGGTAAACAAATCATGGTCTTCTATGTAATTTTCAATTATCAGTATAGTCGGGATAGCAATGTAGTTATCACTCCCCGATATCCAGAAAAACGTTCATCCTAGCACTTTCAATGTGCAATAGCCAAGCTCACAATTAATTTATGTAGCAAAGTCAAACTTCCTCAAAATGGGCAAGCTTTTGAAGATGATGGAATGTATGTGAATTGATGTTTCAATGTTGGCTAACATTAAGAAAACATTTATGCTTAATTTATGGTTTTTGTTGTCAACCTAATGAAATGTATTTTGTTATGTTTATTGTGGCTGACAATTTTACCTTG